>ML777459.1:81965-105949 GCA_009831015.1 Picea engelmannii | reverse complement strand
AAAATGACTATCCGATCTGGACCATTTTTTGAACTGCAAAATGCCTGTCCGTCAGAAATCTCAAACCACTTTCCGAACTAGAAAGGAATTGCTCATCCTTGACCATTTTTCAAACTGAAAAATGATTGTCCATAAATCAATAACATATAAATGTTCCCTCCCAACCTGGGATGAACCTCTTCCTTTTTCCATAAGGAATTCATTTCCATGAGCCCCAACTTGTTTCTTGAGTATGCAAACTTTTCATCTTGGGCAGAGGCTTTACCAAAATATCTGTTATCTGCTCATCTGTGGAGATATATTGGGGAACCACTTCTCTTTTTTGGACTTCGTCACGAAGAATATAATTCTTGATCTCAATGTACTTCGGTCTGTCATGGAACACTGGTTTTCTATGAAGGCTTCACATAGCTTTGATCATTACAATATATCATGGTCGAATTCAACACTTCTGTTTCCTGCTAGCTCATAACATCATGGCAAGGCTCAAACTGAGATATATCCAAGTAGCACTTCTTCTGTCATCATGAGAGTTTTCCATGGATTAACAATCCATCATCCTAGACTTTTGAGTAACTATTTTGATACACCATCTCTGTCATAGAAATTTTTCACCACGCTTCTGTTGTATATGAGATACTCTGCATCAAGTTGTTTGAATCCATACAAGGTCTTCTCATATCTACATATACATGAGTCTCTTTCTGGTATAATCTTCTTTCTCACTTGTTTTATTGGGAAGAACAATCTTTTACATGTAAATTCCAATCCATGGATACTACAAGAGGTATATCTGGTTTACTGGAACAAGTTGTTGTCATAGTTTTCTCCCTCCTTCTGAAGAACCTCTCAATCTTTCAATGATTCCATTCATAATTCTTTTTCATGTTTTCTTACATACATTGTTCTTTATCAGAACTTCCATTTATTTTGCTCGATTTCTTCTTAGTGGGTTCAAACCAAACTGGTAGTCTTGTGATTCTCGTTATAATAACTGGTTGTTCTTGCTTTTCTTTCTTTCTTGGAATCTTCATGTTCTTCCTCATGTCTCTCTTTAGCTCTTGGGTCCATGGGTTATTCTATATTCCCTGAAGATTCCAAATTATTCCTTTCATCATAGAATCATGGATGTATATGGACAACCAAGGATAATTTAAGGCTTCTTTTTTAAGAAGACTTCTTCTAGAGTCAGAGTGAACACATGCTGCTTATGATGGCTGCTAATTTCAATTGGAACATGGACATATACTTCATAATACTCAATGGATCATATCATTTAGGATTATCTCCCTCCTAATACTTGCTTCATTCATGAATGCATGCTCTTCTTTTGGAATTATGTAATCAACTCCCTCCATCTAAGAGAGTCCACGCTTTTGTCTGCATCCTTATTGCCTTCTGCAAAGTGTCACAATTCTTTTTCTAATTTCCTCTTGATTGCTGACTTATTTTTGTTTTGACTTCTTGTAGGTCTCTTCAAGTTTGATTCTGATTCTGGCTTATCTAGCAGTTGTTACTTATATAATATCTTCCACAAGAATTGTTACCAAGGATTGTCAATGTGCTTCATCTTATCATGTATATTGCTTGACTTGTAGTCATCGTGATATCAATCCTTATCTTGTTATTCTTCCATAGGTATTGTTTCACTTGAACATCTTATCTCCTAAGAAATAGATATGTAAGATATGTACAGAAACTGTGTAAACATGGTATGTACAAGAACTATGAAGAATATTGTTACCTTGACTTAGAATAAGAAGTTTGTTTTATCCTGCTTGGACTTCTTTGAGGGTTCCCTTTCTTCGACAACTGATGTTGTGTCTATTTCCTTCCTTTTCTTTAACTCAGGATAATGGTTCCTGTAGTGACCATATTTTCGATAGTCGAAGCATTGTATCTTTGACATATCCTTTTCTTGATTTGGTTTCTTCCTCAAGCCAAAATTCTTATTCCTAAAATTCTTGAACTTTGTTGTGAAGGCTTGATCTTCGTATTTATTTTGGGATTTCTCTTTTGCGTTAATCCCTGATTCTTCTTGTGCACAACAAGTCCAAAGTTCTTCAAATGTGGGATACTCCTTTCTTGTGTTCATGCTTGTGGAAAATGCATCCCATGTCTTGGGAAGGCCATTGAGTACTATATTTACCAGTTCTTTTTCTGAAATGATTTCTTCAATAGCTTGTAGTTGATATCTTAACTGAGATATTCTTACAAAGTATAATGTTATGTTGTCATCATCATTCATTTTCATGTCATTGAGCTCATTCTTCAGACTCATTACTTGTCCAATGTTTCTGACTAAGAAGAGGTTAGTTAGGGCATCATAAATATTCTTAGATGAGTCAAGATGAGAGATGTAGGGTATAAAGTGGTCTTTTACACATTCCACTATGATACTCATGGCATTGATGTCATTTTCCTTGAAATTCTCCATAACTGCAACGTTCTGAGGTTCCTTCTCTTTTCCTTCTTCAAACTGTGGTTCCACGATCTTTCCTTTCACGATATCCAACACTTTATTCTTGTCAAGGATGAGGTCAATCCTTGTATTCCATGCTATGAAGTTAGAAGTCCCTTCTAACTTGTTTTCTGACTTCATAGAGTAAGTCATGACTGCTTTGACTTGGTCAACCTTTGACTTTGATAAAAAAACTCAAACTTGATGTCTTAGTTCGTTGAGAGTACCAAGAGGTGCACTAGGTTAGGGCGCACTAGGTTATCCATAAATTAGGTCAATCTCTTCACTTAAGGTGCCTCAACAAGAGCGTTATGGTTTCGTTGCTGCAATAAAAACTTTGACTGCAACTGCAACTGTAACTGAGAAAATCCTCCCAATCTATCTTCCAACAGTTATACTATCCGAAGATAACGTGGTCCCATAACCTGTTAGAAAAATAGGTGTGATCATTTAACCATAGATAATATAGCAATATTGTCACCCAAACATAGGACGAATCTACCCCCGAGCACCTTAACCTTGACAAAGAATAATTCTGGAAGCAAACCCTAGGCCTAATAGCCAATCAAGGTAGGGTATCACTCTCTAGAGGTAGAATACAAGGCATAAAGTCCAAACCATAACCAAGAGATAGTCCAAGCCTAAAACCGAAAATACAAGTTGTAGTAGCTGCAAATGCAACTACTCTCCATACTTGCACACAACTAAATTTCTGTAGTTGCGAGCTGTGTGTGTAAAATGAGCTCTGGCGTCCTGTATTTATACTGCTCCTCCTTAGCTGTCTGGATCGACTTCTCATTCTGGAGGCTAAAATTCAATATTAAATATTTCCTTTAGCCAACTTATCTTCTAGGGTTATGTCCAATGCTTTAGGGTATCTTCTTGATTCCTAGAATATTCTATTCTTTTCAGGGTTACACATTGAGGTTAATACCTCCCATGACTACCATAATATCAACAATAAGGACCATAAATTTTGGGCGCTAGTTTCTGACAATGGTCAACCTTTAAGGAATTTTGCTAGTAAGGTTGCAGTCGAAGAAACACTTGATCTCCTTCTACAAATTGATGTTCAGAGCGACCTTGATCTGCTTGTTGCTTCATGCGATTCTGGGCCATGACCAAATTTTCTTTGAGGGTACAAAGAATAGTCACTCGAACTATGAGCGTTTGGTCAACCACCTGGACCTTTGAGACACCTGGTAAGTATGAGAGAACTTAAGGTGGATTTTGTCCATATACCACTTCAAAAGGAGTCATGCATGTCATTGTATGGTAATAAGTGTTGTACCACCATTCAACTAGTGGTAACCATTCATCCTACTGAGTTTTCCTTTCCGATGCAAAACAACTCAAATATCTTTCCAAACACTTGTTGACAACTTTATTTTTACCATCAGTTTAGGGATGATAAGCTGTGATGAGATGCAATTGGGTGCCTTGTAGCTTGAACAGTTCTTGCCAAAAATTGTTGGTGAAATTTTGCTCGCGATCAGAAACAATAGAATGAGGCATGCCATGAATCTTGAAGACCCGATCCATGAAAAGTTGAGCCACAGTGGAGGTTGTAAATGGGTGTTGAAGAGAACATAAATGGGAATACTTGGAAATATGATCAAATACCACCATGATGAATGATTTATTGCCTGATTTAGGTAACCCTACAATAAAATCCATAGAGATATCCCGCCAAATAGCAGGTGGAATCAGAAGTGGTTGTAGTGTGCTAGGATAGTTGACTGTTTATCCCTTGTTGCGTTGAAAAACATCAAATTTAGCCACAAAATTGTGAACATCCCGTTTCATACCATCCCAGATAAAAGAACGTTTGACCCGGTCATAGGTTTTGGTAAACCCTGAGTGCCCAGCGGTGGGTGTAGCATGAAGCTCAGAAAGTATCGTGGATTTAAGTTTTGACTGTTTACTTAAATACACACAACCTTTGTATCGAAGCTAACCATTGAGCCAAGAGTACCCTGGGGAGACTTGATAATTGGCCTGCAATTGTTGTATAAGATGCAAACTTTTTGGATCGTGTAGCCATTCCTGGTGAACAACTTGGAGCCAATCTGGTACAATGAAGGAGAGAGAAAAAAGGGACCGTTCATCTTCATATTTTATAAAAAGTACATCAACAACCACATTGTCTTTTCCTTTCTTTTAAATGATCTCATAATCATATCCAAAGAGCTTAGTCACCCTTTTTTTTTTTCTTTGGGGAGGATATGTGTTGTTCTAGAAAATACTCGAGGCTTTGATGATCTGTCTTAATTTGGAAGCGTTTCCCCAATAGATAAAAGCACCAAAAATCCACGACATGAAGAATAGCCAACATTTGCTTTTCATAGATTGATTTTCCCAAATGTCTCTTTGACAGTTGTTTGCTGGTAAAGGCCAAAGGCCAACCCTCTTGCATAAGGACTCCTCCAATTCCTTTCCCGGAAGCATCACATTCCAGGACAAAGGTAATTGTGAAATTAGGAAGGGCCAGGATTGGAGTGGTGCACATGGCCATGTTCAAGGTTTGAAAAGCCTGAGCATCTGCTGGAGTCCAAGTGAAAGAATTATTTTTAAAGAGAGCAATGAGAGGTGCCAAAGTCTTTCCATAATTCTTAACAAATTCACTATAATAACCTGTTAAACCCAGAAATCCACACAAGATTTTGAGTCTTTGGGTGAGGCCAATCTTGCATACCTTCAATCTTTTTACGATCCACCCTGACACTAGCCTTGCCAACAAGATGACCCAAGTACTCGACTTCTGAGGCGCCAAAAGAACATTTAGATTGTTTGAGGAAAATTTGGTGTTGAGAGAGTAGATGGAGAACTCGATCCACATGAGCAAGATGGACTATCCAGGTTTTACTATAGATGAGGATATCATCAAAGAAAACTAAGACAAAATGATGGAGAAAAGGATGGAAGACATGATTCATGAGGCTTTGGAAAGTGGAGGGAGCATTACACAAGCCAAAGGGCATAACTAAAAACTCATAGTGGCCCTCATGAGTTCTAAATGTAGTCTTAGGAATGCATGCCTTGTTCATACAGATCTGGTGGTAGCCAAAACGAAGATCAAGTTTAGTAAAGAACTGGGCGCCACTCAATTCATCCAAGAGGTCATCAATGACATGAATGGGAAAGTGTTCTTTAATGTTGAGTTTTTCGAGGGCGTAGAAGTAAGTACACATGCACCAAGAACCTTATTTATTAAGGACCATTACCATAGGAGAAGAGTAGGGGCTCATACTAGGGCGGATAACACCTGTGTTGAGAAATTCTTGAACAATTTTCTCAATTTCATTTTTTTGGGAAAATGGATGATGATAGAGACAAATATTGGGAGGAAGGCTTCTTGGGACAAGGGGAATGGAATGATCATGAACACCCTGAGAAGGAGGGAGTCCTTACGGAGTGGAAAAAACCACTTGATGTTTAGAGAGGATGGATTGGAGGTTCTACGACACAGAGGGTGTCTCAGTGGCCTGTATGGCATGGAGTTGGGAAATAATGCTAGAATGACCTTTTTGAATAGCTTTTCCATGCGATGAGAACTGATGATCTCTGGGGAACCGACGATGCATTGGAACTTATATTGTTGGCCCTCCTAGTTGAATTTCATGGTTAATTCCTTAAAATCCATGAGAATGGGACCCAAAGTCCTTAACCATTATGCACTTGACACAATGTCACAACCGTCCATGTTGATAGCAAACATATGAGATTTCAAGTGGCACTCACCAATTTGGAGACACACATTTTCACAACGCCCTCTACATTTCATCGACCCACCATTAGAAATCATGATTTGACAATTATCGACGACACGTATATAACAATTAGTTTCTTGGGCAATGCGGCGATGAATAAAATTATGGGTGCTTCCACTATCAACAAGAATGATGACTTTCCTATGCTTAATGTAACCAATTATCTTGAGGGTTTTGGGAGCGGAGAATCCAGTGAGAGCATTTAGGGAAATGACCGGTTCTACTTCGGGAGGGTATGAAGGAGGGGTCATGTCAGTGGGTTCAGGTGACACATACACAAGGGGAGCCTCTACATCGTCTTCTGAAACATCCTCTGATATGGCCATACAAATATTTTGTTTCTTACACTTGTTTCGAGGAAAATATTTTTCATCACAATTATAACAAAGGCCTTTGAGTTGGCGTTCAATCATTTCGGCCCTAGTCAATTTATGGATCTTTAGTGGAGTAGAAGGAGGAGTGGGAGTGACTGGTTTAGTGCAAAGAATAAAGGAGGGTTTTCGGTTTTGAGAAGAGACAACCTATTGTGATTCCTTATCTCTTTTAGTAGCGTCCACCCAACTTTGAGGCCGAGCCATGAGGACATGGGCACAAATATCATCCTTGAGGCCACTAATAAAACATTCTCGGAAAAAATCATCAGACATGCCCTTTGTACAAAAATCCAATCGCTCAAAAGTAGCTATAAAGTCTTCCACTGTGCCATATTGTTTCAACTTTGTCAAACAACCTAAATGGTTGGTGTCAGTGTCAAAGCATTTATAAAGCTCTGCCACAAAGTGTGTCCAATCCACATACCCTTGGTGGGCATTTTTTCTCAATTTCCACCATTTCCAATGTTCTTGATCTAGATGGAGAACACCATACCAGAGTTTGGCCAACTCATCCGTAATGCCATACAAAGAGAAATAATGTTCCATTTGAGTTACCCAGCCAGTGGGATCCGAGACATCAAATTTGGTCATATCCACATGCGGAAGGCGTAGGTCACACTGAAAATTTTGGGAATGAGAGGAAGTTTCACCTTCGGTTTGCATATGTGGGTCAGATGAGGGAAGATCTACAGGGCTATGCAGCTTGGTGCAGATCATCATAGTGAAGGATTCAAGCTGGGTAGCAAGGTCTTTTTTGAGGTCCTCAATTTTGGCGTTGATGGAGGAATGCATGTTTTTATTGATGGTGGAAATATTGGCACTAAGCTGTCTCACTTCTTGTTGGGTTTCTGTGAAATTAGAGTGCAAGGCATTGAAGTGAGCTTCCAAGACTTGGCTATTGGTGTGGGCCATGATGAAAAGGGAACATGAAAAGGGGCGGGTGGGACCACATAGAAAATGGGTTATGGGTGAAGTGTAACACAACGATCAGGGTGACTAGTTGAATCCAATGGGGTAAAGCCCAAATAAGGGTGTTGGAAGGGGGTCGGGTCCACGAGAAAAACAATTTGCTGAAGAATGATAGGTATGAATGCGACAAGGGAGAAGAGAGAAATCGAACGAGATAGGTCTCAAATAATGGTGCCAATAGGATCCATACTTTTTTTTTTACTCCTGTGGAGTTATAATTCGATCTGAAGAATACTGTAGTGATGAAATTCCCAGATGATTAACAGGAAGAAATGTGGAGTAATTTCACAACCCGAATGCAGGAGACACAGTTCCGTGGTAATAGATCTTGTCTGTTATGTTTTTGTTTCCATCCCAAGGGTTAGGATATTCAAGTGTTCTACAGACAAGGGTTTGCCCTGTGTTATAACTCTCTGATATATGTGCAGGGTCCAACAGTAGCACTCGACCCAATATCTTAGGGAACCAACTAAGGAGGATAGATCGTGCCCTTATCTGTACTACCCGACTACCCAGGTACTAGAGAGTATCTTCCCGAGTGTTGTTCTCAGTGGCACTATAGAATTCAGGTGACCGATTGGTTTATCTATGGAGGGATTCAAGAGATCTATGTCGAGCCATATACAGGTGTCGTCTGATGCGCTACCACTCGAAGGGGTACCAACATGGGTTACAAGGGTGTCCAATAGATGTGCGCTTAAGTACCACTTGTATTTCTTTCATGTATGAATCCCCAACCACAGGTTTATGTGCGTAACGACATATCTCTGTAGCTTAAAGATGCCAGAATACGTCTCTACCATGAAAAAAAATTTAACCCACAATTTTATGTCAAGGAAGGTGCTATGATACCACTTGTAATATTACAGATATAAAATAGTATTCATAACATAAATAATTAGCTAGAAATGACAGATAAACAATGATATAACCAAAAAAACACCACAATAATACCAAAATAATACCATAATAACACCATAAATAACACTTTGATTACTAAGAGCAATGTTCACTTGCCTCTTCGAGGGGGAAACCTCCAGCAGAGAAGAGCTCTATTACAACAATATCCAAGACAAAACTTCTCATACCCTCAACTCCCACTTATACTAAATATGTCTATCAAAAGAACAATCTAGAGGAAGATCCTTCTAGAAGCCAAAAGCTTCTATTAGGTATTCTTACATTTGACTTATTATTCCTTATTGCTAGGCCTTATTAATATTGACCTTTATTACATGGAAATGTATTATTCTACCTACGTGAGGGGTTAGGTCCCTAACAGGTTTTTAGGCAAATACGGTGATAAATATTCAGCAAGAACAAAGGCAAAATGAGGATTTTTCTTGACAATTTCTAGGTTGGTACATTTTTCTGCAGTTGTTCATGTAGAAACAGAGCCTGTAGAAATGAGTTTCTACAGAATAAGTTTTCAAAGAATCACAAGAGAAAAAACTTGGGTGCCGAAAAGATTCGACCCGAGGTCTATTAAACACAGGCACTCTGATAATACTGAGGAGAATTTAACCGAGGAGAGTTGGTTCGTTTTTTCTTTTTAACAAATCTTCTATAGGACTGTGACGGGTTTCTACAAGATGTGATTTCTTGTTGTTCCAGAACCATAAAATATTCCTACAAATGACTATAATTCAAAAACATATAAAGACTGAAGTAAATGCAACAAATAATTGAGAGTGAAGGTTCTTCCTCTGCCTAGGGTTTCACAACTACCTGTAGCGATTTGATTACTTCAAGCATCCTCGACTTCTCTAGCTTGGTGTTTTTCTTTCCTCCTTCCCCTGCGATCTCGTCTTCCTTTGCTTCCAAACAAATTGAATTACTCCTTCTCTCTTAAAATTCGAAATGGTGGGTGCTTCGATTTTTCTAACTCCAAGTTATGCCCCCAAATATCAGATTGAACTGATGTATTGTCACAACAATTGACTTATTGTTTTCATAATTCTTTAATTCATGTTTTTAACTCAACATAACGAACCTCCACTTAAACTATTCAATCTCCATATGCCAATTCAAATTTTGGCACGAATTATGCAGCCACACGCCCACTGACAAGACATAAACGTCCTCGTTTTCATCACCTTATAGAATTTATGAATTCTTGAACATAATAAATAAGCATAGGTATATATGTATGAGTCTTAATTAAATGTGGATAGGATATATAGTTATTTTACCTTTGTTTTCCTTTGCATGCACATTAATTTTCTTGTTCCAGGTGGATGGAGGTGGTTTGTCTTCGTGATGGTGCCTGTATATTCTCTTGATGTCCTCCTCGATATTATATCTTCAATGTATTGGGATATCATGACCTCCAAACATGCTACATGATATCGAGCATCATGTAGATCTGTTTCTACCATGCTGAATATTTTCTAGAAGATACATAGTATCTTGTAGAAGTTGATTTTTGTTATCTCGAGGATGCATTTGATGAAAAAAATGGTTGGAGAAGATGGTTCTAGTTTTGATATTTATCATTGAATTATTGATGTTGATTTTGATTGTGACTGCCTTCTATTATTTGTAGAAATGGTTTTGTTAGGTTGATTCTGTAGAATGTTGTAAGTTGATCCTATAGAATAACCTTGTAGACTATTTTTTTTAAAAGGATAGAATGAAACATATTGGATATGGAAAGTGGTATGTATGATAGAAATGAAAAACCTGCATGATCATATGGTGATGATGGAAAATGTTTTGTATGAATGATGAAAATCATGGAAAATTGAGAATGCTTACTGCCCTTATTGAGTTTTCACTTTGTTGACTACTGATTTTATTCCTGTGAAGATGGTTGTAGTAATAAAGTTCCTAGTACCTGTAAAAACAAAATGTTAGTAACATTATTTTTTTTCTTCGTTTTTTTATCTCAAGGCAGAAGTGTCATCACTGGTTTTCACCAATGCCTTCCTCATCAATATTTTGAGAAGTTTTCCTGATGAAGATATTGATTTATTCTTCAGATATAAGAATGCTTCCATTGGAGGTTTTCACCCTTAGATCTATCCTATATGCCTTTGGAAGGTTTTCATCCAAGATTTTTTTATTTTTGTTTTTCTTTTCACATCTCTTTATTGGGGTGGGTTGAGAGAATTTCTACTATCAATCACATCCATATTTTGTTTCTTCATTGTTTTTGCAAATTCTTCTTTTGTGAGGGGCTTATTGTAAGTTTTTAGTTTGAATCCATTCACTAGTAGGGGTATTCCTTCTTCATTAATAGTTTTGATCTGCACTAAACAATTATCATAACACTTTTCAATGATGTAGGGCCCTATCCACCGTGTCATCAACTTCCCTTTGAAATACTTCAGCCTTGAATCATATAACAGAGCTCGATCCCCTTCTTTGAAATTTTTTCACTTAATCTTCTTGTCATGCCAGTCTTTTCTTTGTTATTACACCACTTTAGTTTTGAAGAGTGCTTGCATCCTGTACTCATCTAAGGCATTTAATTGGTTCAATATTTCTCTTTGTGCTGATTGTAAATTCATGTCTAATTCATCTGTTGTTCTCAATGTATGATGTTCAAATTCAATAGGGAGCATGGATTTCTTGCCATATAGTAATTCAAAAGGAGTAAGCCCTGTGGTAATTTTTCATGTAATCACTACTACATATGTATGGAAAAATCGACACCATACTTCGAAAGTACGAATAAAATCGGCCATACTGTCGGATTTTACTTGCATTTTTATTTTTATTTTTAAAAAGCCCCCAATGTTCGTCGAATATTTGATAGAATAGACTATAGTCGGATATCTGAAGGTTGACCAAGTCAACCATCCTCATATATTTAATGGTTGACCAAATCAATGATACATGTACTGACATTTGATGAAGTCAATATTTTTTGTTCGTTAAGCAACGTCTCTCTGGTCAACATCCGTCGGAAGTCCGATGAAAGTGCGATACATAATTAAAAAAGTTTGAAATATTAAAGACGCTCGATGTTGTTTCTATACTAGCTATGGTTTGTAGAGGTTATAAGGGATATTTTTAGGTTAGAATATAGAAAAAAATGATTTTGTTAATTGTATTACAAATAGTTAAACTACTAAAGTTGATTTTTTAAGATAATCATCACTGAAAGTTTGGTAAGGAAAAATGTCACATAACATTCCTCTAGGAGGACAAGGCCGAGACTTGAGATATGCATTGGTCGAGGCTTTGGGTGATCGAAAATGTTATTTCCCTTGTAAAAAATGCAAGGGCTATAATAAAAGGGGAATTTTAATAAAAGCAAATAAAAAACATTGTAGTGAGTATGAACACCTTGAAGGCATGCATGAATATCGTGCCTTGGTAAGTTATTCTTGCTATAATTATTATCTGTTGGGCATATTTTCATTGATGTCAACAGTCGATGCCATTGTGATGTGATGATACATCGTTATGATGAATTTTCATTGATGTCAACAGTATGACAGTATGCAAAGTTTATGTCAAACAGTTAATAGAGAAGGAAAATGTCAAAAAATATGTAGAGATTCAAGCTCAGAAGGAAGGACATTAATCAAAGCTTAGAAGAGAGAGCGCATTGCAGAAATTCCATCACGATCTAAATCCCCACAGGAAAACTCCAAAAGATTCAAGGAAGAATCTTGTTCGTTGAGATAGTTTTCAGGAGTAGTTGCGCAGAAGACATAATGCGAGGTGCAGAGGAATCTACCAAAAGGTCAGGAGAGGCAACATATTATATTGCATGATATTAGAGCATGCAAATATCTTTGGTTCAATTGGAAACCAAGTATAAACCCAAAATCTCAGAAGAGATGAAGCACATGATCCATCCATTATCATTTCAGGAGTTAGATTGGTCGTTAGATTAAGGAGAGAAGTCACGAAATCCCGCCAACTATTAGATCAAGGAGAGAAGTCACAAATTCTTGACAACTGTTGGATCGGTTAAAGAAGGACCACTAGATGAAGTTGAATTACTCAAGGTTTAATCGAGGAATCTCATTTTCGAGAGAATTGAGAAGTGAGGAAAAAGAAAACAACTCGAAGTCTCGAAGATTGAAATGAAATGCCCAAGATTATGAACAGTCGAATTCCCGATAGTCGTTGGATCGGTTAAAGAAGGACTGTTAGATGGATTCAAGTTACGCGAAGTTTAATCAAGGAATCTCACTTGGGGAGAATTGAGAATTGGGAACAATTAACCCAAAGTCCCGAATACCGAAATTAATCTAGACCATTAATCTAGAACTGATCACAGTCGTTGGATCAAGGATTCACGAGATCTTGAAACATCTGAAATCCAGAAAACTATTTTATTGTGTTAGGTTGTTCGCGTAAAAGGAGGATCATTAGATGAAGTCAAGATGATCAAGGTTTATTTGACGAATCTCACTTTAGGATATTTGGGAAATGACAGCTTATAAGACAAAGTCCCAAACGCCAAAATGAACTGATCACAATCGTTGGATCAAGGATTCAGATGAACCTACGACTGTTAGACCCGGGAGGACATGCGCCACATAAAGAGATTCACGTCATCAGACCACGTCAGCTAGGACACATGGAAAAATCATATGGTGACAAGTGTCAAGATCCAGTTGGCACTTTAGGTTACACAAGTCACAAATATAGGTGACACATGGCATCCACTTGACCAGTTCCAAGTCAACAGTGACATCAAAAAGTTACGTCACTCTAGGAGTTTGTCCTTCGGGGGAAATTAGAAACTACCTGAAGCGCTGAAGGCCGAAGTCAATTATAACCATTGATCTAAGATCCTCTGGATTATCACATGATCGTTAGATCAAACCATAAGTGGGAATATGAAGGAATCACTCCCATGCTGACCACTTCGATGCTGACCAACTCCAGTGGAAATTGGAACAACAATTACCTAGAACTCCGAACCCCCAAAGTCCTAGAGTCCCGAAGTAAATAGTGGTCATCCATATCAAACTTTGATTAAGTCATAGCCATTGGATTAAGTAGTGGAAGGATAGAGTAAGCGTAAATCACGAAGTAACACTAATTGTTGATCTAATTCAAGAGCATTCTCGACTGTTGATCAAGTATAGTGGAAGCATAAAGTAAGGTGTAAATCACGAAGTAATGCTAACCATTGATCTACTTCGGGAGAGTTCTCAACCATTGATCAAGCATAGTGGAAGGATAACGTATGAAGAGGTGTTAATCGACAACAAGCAGTCACCACCGCTTTATGACTTATTTGGTAGGTTATCACTCTAGAGGAATTGGACTACTCAGAGTTCTAGTAACCCGGAGTCCCCGAGTATCGAAACTCTGAAATAACATCTGGACTGTTGAAATTTATGGACACACGTCAAATCAATATTAACACTTTGGTGAAATTTTGGTCCGAGGGAATTTTAATTTTAAACCCCTGAAGCCACAAAGTACCGGAGGAAACAACAATTGCCCATATCATCGTGAGATTAAAACATGACCGTTGATCTTGATAAGTGATCAAACACTCGCTTGGCCTAGTGCTTGGTCACCACTTACGGTCGTATGGAATAGAGAAATAAGGGTTAAATAAGAGGCAATGCTTAAAATAATAAGCCCATGGTTATGCACATATGGTCATATGAAAAATATGGTTTAAGGAAGCGCCTCCGTAGAACTCGATTTTTACAACATTTGCAGTGAAAGGTTTTTAGCCAGAACAAAATAAAATGCAAAACAAGGGATTTGAAGTCTTTAAATCAAACCATTAATAATAATAATAATAAATATAAATTATTATTATTAATTCAAATGAAGAGGTGTAATGGTTTAAACAAAGGGACATAATGTTTCAAATTCATACCTATTGGGAAACTGTATAAACAGAGAAGTATGGTGAACAAAAGGTGTAGTTGAATTTGTTGAAGTATATATATTTATATATAATGGATTAGATGAAGGTTCATTCTATCAGGTTGGTCCCTGTTTACAAGCTATGTCTTGTATGAGGATTGGATTCCTCACATCTCAGTTGGATCTTAGATCAACAAGCTGGGACTTGTTATGAGGGTTGGATTCCTCATTTCTCAGCTAGATCTGAGAACTACAAGCTGGGTCTTGTAACAAAGAGCTGGGTCTCTCATAATTTTTTGAAGATAAAGATATTCAAATATTGATCTTATGTATTCATTCAAGTTAAATAAATAAATAAAATATTTATTCTTTTATATATTGGTTGAGAAATTAAAATAAATATATGTTGTTCAATTAATTTATGAAAAGTGGAAAATTGTCCAAAGTTTTGTGACACTGATTCACCCCCCCTCTCAGTGTCAAGTGTCCATTTCAACATTATACTCCACTAATATTATTTTTTTCCTTCATCTATTAATTTGGTCTTAGAGCTTAATTAAAAAAGTAGCATAGGGTTATTTTCATTGTCTTACTTGCATAAGGATCTGTTTGAGAAATACTTGCAGAGTTGTTAATTCCTCTTTTGATATTGGTACCGAAGCCCTGTTTGAGAATTATTTGCAGAGTTTCTAATTCCTCTTTTTATATTGCTAATTGTTTCATTTTTAAAATTTTTGAAGATCTGTTCTAGTTCCTAGTAACGTTGATATTTAAAAAAAAATAACTAATGGAAAGTGGAAATGACTCACTAGTTGAATATTGTTTTTGTCAGGAATATGAAAATAAAAGAAATATGGAGATTCCATGGTCTTGTTTTGGCACCTTGAAGGGTTAATACTTATAAGCATTAGGGGTCGTAAGGATAATAAAGGAAATATGGATATTCTTGTTCCTGTTTTTTTTTTCCTATATTATTTTTGTAAACATCTGTATTGTTTTAATATTTGTTATATACACTAATATTACTTGATTGTTTGTAATTATAAAGGAACAAACCCTTGGGGATATGCATTTGGAGGAAGACATGTTTGTTCAAGCTCCTGTTCAGGAACATGGAGAGAATATTGAAGATCAAGTTAATGATCCTATGGAAGAAGATGATGATCGTAATAACAAAGTTGAAGAAGATGGGACAAATATATTGATCCATGATACATTTAATAATGTTGGAATGGATGATGATGATGACCAATTTGATGGTGTTTTTGATATAAAAGTACTTGAGAAGGAAAGTCAACCTCTTTATGAAGGATCCAAAACAAGTCTTCTCTCTGCTATATTGATGCTGGTGAACTTAAAGATTATGAATGGTTTGTTAAAAACTTGTGTCACACAATTGCTAAGGTATGTAATATATTTTTTCACACTTAGTACACGATTATACAGGTTTTCTTTTTCCCTCTATTTTCATTTTTATTTGATCATCTATAAAATTTGGATGCAATATGTATGATCAATATTCTTTACATTAACCAATATTGTTTTTTTATGTTGTATTTTTTTAGGTGAATTTCTGTTACCACCATCAAATGTTTTATGTCACACATACCAAGATTTACATGCCATAATGAAATATATTGATGGAGTATCAAGGTATTCATGCATGTCCTGATGATCATATTCTATATTATGGAGAACATGTGTAGAAAGAAGAATGATCGAAATGTCAAATTAGTAGATATCAAACCGATCAAGTAACCAAAAAGGTGCCTCACAAGGTTCTTTGTTATATTCCCATAATTCCACATTTGCGACAATTGTTCAGGTGAAAAATCATAACACAGTTTATGGATTACCATTCAAAGAAAATAAGTAAATATGGTGTTCTTTGAATGTCTGCGGATGAATTTTCATTTAAGAAGATAAAAGAAATATTTCCACATTTCAAAGACGAACCTCATAATCTTAGGATTTCATTGGCAGCTGACGGTGTCAATCCATTTGGAGAGCTCATATATACTTACTCCGTGTGGCCTGTTTTTGTTATCAACAATTACATTCCTCCATGGATGTCAATAAAAAGGGAGCACATAATGTTGGCAATGATTGTTCTAGGTATTTTTTTAGAATAATTTTTTTAACACAGTAACATCTCATTTGTCTTGTTTCATAATTATGTCTTATATTTTTTTGTTTACTCATATATGTTTAATCATGTCTTATAATTATGTTTGATATTTTTTTATTAGGTAAGTACCAATTTAAAGATACAAATGTATATATCGAGCCTCTTATCGACGAGTTACTAGAGTTATGGAAGGGCATCACTATGTATGACATCTCTAGACTAGTTGGTACGCAAAGGGAATTTAAATTCCATGCAATGCTTGTATGGACAATTCATGATGCCCCAGGGCCAACACATTTCTGTGGTATGTTATAATGTTACAGTGCACTTTAATAGTGTTTAATTTTATGAAGTTCATATCATGCATGCTTTTGATATAATCCCTTCATTAAACATACTTCAAATAATTGATATAAAATTTAATCCATCTCTTACATGTCTTCAAACAAAGGGTAAATTTCCATGTCCAGTTTGTGGTCCTAAGATGAAATCTTGTCGTTCAAGAAGTTTAGGAAAGGATGTGTTTGACGAGTATAGACACTTCCTCTCTAATAACCATAGGTATTGAAGTACTGAGAAACATCTATTCAATGGGAAATAATATTTTGGATTAAAACCACGTTGAATGACACCTCATCTATGGCAGTTGCAATATAATAGAAATCGTCAAGGTATATTGGATCAAATCATCTATGTTTATCATACATGAAATGTTTGGAATAATTTATATTTTTATTGCATTTTTTTCGTTGTACTAATTGACAAGTATTGTTGTAATATCTTTAATTTATATGCTTCACCTTGAAGGTCATCATGAAGGCATTAATAATGGTGTGGTTCCACAAGGAATGAAAAGTTATCTTGTACAATTCAATAGACTCCCCTACTATGATCACCTAGATATTGTTTATTTTTTTGATACAATGCACATTGGGAAGAATGTAACAAAAATGTTATGAAAAATCTTAGATGGAAGGAGTGACAAAGAAAAAATTGTGAAGATTTGTAATGACATTAAGGAGGCCAATCATGCAATGAAAAGCGTGATTCCTTCAAATAGTGATGAAGACAGCCAAAATATAATCCCCCTTCCATGGTTATTGATAGAACAACAAAGCACATATGTAAAAGAGGTTATTGAAAAAAATAAATTTCCCATTGGATTTTGGTGTATATATTTATATATTGGTGAAACATCTTGTTTGTGTTTTTTTTTCTACTAAATTGGGAATAAATAATGATTCATTTTTTATGTTATAATATGTTCTACCCCTTTCTCTCCCAGACAACTTTGACAACAATGTCAAACAATATATATATGATCTTGGCAAGTACATGAGGTAAGTGGCGATTTATATGAAAAGTGTAATTTGTTCAATTCGTTGTATAACTTATATTTGAATGCATGTGTTTTAATTGTAATGTAGCACTATATACTTTTTACTTGGGAACCCGAATCAAATAATGTATCTATCTTAGTATGGTTAGATACAACTTTTATGTGAAATAACTCATTCCTCTTTCGTTCATCAATGTGAAATTCATCATTGGAACTTGAACTAGCATGAAGATAATATTTACCTTGTACTCCAACCACTATGATCTTTCCTTCATCTCCTGAATCATAACCAAGATCTTGCTGCACTGTAGCAACGATATTTGTCTTCCCCTTTCCACCAAACTGTTTCGGTTTATTTTCTGGATGCAGTTTCCAACAATGTTCTTCATCATGACCGCTCTTCTTGGAATGAGTGCAACATGGTTTTCCTCCTTCTCTCATCACTGTAGCGGTCTTCTTGTCCTTCCTTTTAAACTTCTTAAAATTCTTTTGTGGGAAATTGACAGGTTTCTTTGTGGGATCTTCTTGAACATGGTCCCCCTATTCTCAAGGTGAGTGGTTTGAACACAAAATTCATCAAGACTAGTGGGGTTAAACAAGAGAAAAGTATGACGAATATAACTGTGAAGTGCACCAATATACTTCATTAAAGTTTCATAAGAATCCAAAGGAATGTTCAATGCAAGAGATTTCTTCCTAAATTCTTCTGTGAAACTTTGTACAGTTTGACCTTTCCTTTTCCTTAAAGTTTTCCATTCCATCATTGATTTATGTAAATACCCTAATGGATAAAATTTCTTCCTTATTGATGATTTGAATTCCCACCATGAGGAAAGAAGATTACCACACTTACTTCTGTCTTGAAGCTTGATCTTCCACCATACGAAAGCGGTGCCTTCCAACCGAAGAGAAGCCACATGTACTTTAACTTCCTCTTCATTAATATGCTAGACATGACAATACACTTCAACCTGTCGGATCCAATTATATAGATTTTCAGKATTAGCATCKCCATTAAACATAGGTAAAGAACATTTTACATCAAGCTTTAATAATGGTTTCTTAAAAGAGGCTTTATGGCTATAATGATGATAATGCTCAGAGGAAGAAAAACTAGAAATTGAAGGTGAAGACAGAGGCTCAAGAGGATCTCCTCCAGCCCCTTTGTTTACTGAAGCATCATCATATGCATGTGCTTCCTTTTTCTTCCCTTTCTTCTTCATCCTCTTCTTGTAATCTCCATACATTCGTTCAACCAATTATGACATGCGATAAAATACTATGTGAAAGTTTTTCTCCTGTTCATCATCTTGTCCTCTTCTACCATTTTCTTCCTTCTGGATGCACAACCAACTTCAGGATTGAAATTCTTTAGAGTTCCTTCACCCTGATTATCCTTGGACCTAGTAAGAATTCACACTCAACAATTCAAGTCAAAGACAATCTCTCTGATACCAACATGATCCGAGATATTTTAGTCGTGACTTACAAAGAATTGCATTAAATGAGCATAAATTAAAGTGCATTATTAAAGAAGGGAAAACTAAAATATGAAGAGACATAAGCATCATATCTAAACACAAAAACTTGATAACGGAGTTTGTCCCCAGTGGAATACGTCTCCGGGTCCTTCTCTCAAATGGGTAGGCTCTTTCATTAACTTAGCAAAATACATAAGTATACCTAATTCTGAAATCAAGCTACAAAAATAATGCTGAGATCAGAAAACAGACAACACCAATGAATTCGTGGCGTCGAATTACCCAAAAATGACTCTCTCCACGCCTCGTTCTGACTCTGGCACTCCCAGGCCCAAGAAGATTTTTGTCTCGATTTTTGTGCCCTCTGCAACCTGCAATAATGACTGTACCTCCGTAAAAAAACATTCCCAGTAGGTCGTATGGTCTGCACCGCCTTCTCCCCATGGGTGGATCCACCTTTTAATTAAAAACATGGCGATAGTACCAAGTGGAATCCATGACCTAGTGGTTAGGGGCAGAAGTGTTAAGACATGGGAAAAGGCAGAGGTTCCGGGGTTGATCCCCACAGACTCCATTTTTGGTTTGTTTGTTATATGGATTATATAATATATGTATTCATTCCTCTAAGTTTAGCGGTTCCTCTAGAAGTTCCTCCAATGGGATTTAACGATGACTATAGTCAGTGTGGTCCGCCAGATTTGGCGGAATTGCCACTATTTTTGTTTCAAAATTCGTTCATGGGTTGTTCTTGTGCATTTCTCGCCTACCATGTGGCAACCCCTGATTGGGCCACATGGAAGCCCCTGATTGGGCCATGTGGAAGCCTCTCATTGGGCCACGCTACCCCCTGCCAAGTCATCATGCCATGTTAGCCACATGGACTACACAAAATGCCACATGGCACGATCCGATTGGTCCAAAAAGCCAAAAATCGGATGACACATGGAAATCTCTGGTGCTGCCACATCAACATGCCACATGTCACTTCCCTACTCCTTCCATGTACATTGTATGGATGATGACATCATCTGTACAGATGTTGACGTCATTCGTACAGATGCTAATGTCAGTAGTACGAATGCTGACTCATCCCTTGCTGATTGGGCTAGGTTGACCAAACTTTGACAGTGAATATATTTCAATTCATAACTCCATTTGACGAGCCGTTTGTGCTGTTAGAAATATTGTGACACACTCTTCATGATCATCCTATTTTCAATGAGTTTTAGGAACTTTTAATTTTTTCCCTTTCTCTGTTTGTTGGAGCCATTTTGAGCATCCTGAGTTGCCTCTATGAGTTATGAGTTGTTCTTAGCTTTTTCTGGATCCTTTTTGGATGACCTAGCATAATGAAAGGTTTATCAATGCACCCCTACCCCTGACTAAGATCCTCCTCTTGTAGGAAAGATAATACTTTCAAAGGAATGTTTTGGTGCAAGCTATCATAATCAAGTCAATGGCTAGGTACCTTGGAAACATAGGTGCAACTAGGTCACATCTAATGCTACTTTCAATGCAACTCTAGCGATAACACAACTTTATAACCAACTATCTACCTTAATCAAGTCAAGAAAAATTAGTGTGCACCATGTGTAAGACAAAAGGCCATTTGTATAATAAGTCCTACCATAGGGCAAGGGGTTAAACCTAACCCCACACTGAGTTCCTTCCTTAGGATATCTTCAAGTTATTCATGTCAAATTTATAAAACTTATGCACACCCACCCAAGGCATGTCCCATTCTCTAGAAATATTCATCATTATTGATAACGTTCTTTTTTCACTTATGTCATTAGGGGTTAAGAGTTAAAGTGATCAAATTTAAAGGATATAATCATTATATGTGTTAAGGATTATTGAATGAGAGGTTATACACGAGAAGCAACTGAGCATTTTCTTATTGCAATTTCTTAATAACTAGGGTATGATCAGATGGCTCAAAATAAGAGGGCTTGGATCCCTTGATGGATGTAGAAGGTATATCAACTTTAGAAGACGATGTAGGCATCTGGGGGGAAGGAGTAACAATGTTTTTGTGAGGGAGACTAGGTGTAATAGGTTCAGATTTGATCTCTTTATTGGGCTTAAACTCCTCTAAAGAAACTTATCTGAGTCTTTTATGGGGGCTCTCATGATTGGAAGACAATTGGATAGGATCTGAAGTGATTGGAGGTTTTACATTGGGTTTGCCACTCATACTTTGGGTGTTTCTTCGAAAAGATTCCCCCTTGAATCAATTGGATCCTATCCTCTTTGTAGGGACTGAAGGAAAGTCTTGTTGAAATGCATCTTGTGGCTTCTTAGGTTGAGGATCAATAAGTTTTGAAGACAATGGGAAATTATCAACATGAGTTTTTATTTTATTACTAGATGAGGCTGCAGGGGAATCAATAATTTTCTTGGCCTTTTAATCAAACAGAGAGATAGTTTGAGTTGGAGGGTTTGGATTTTTTGGAGAATGCGGCTTAGATGGAGTGACATCCCCTGAATCAATTGATATCTTGCTTGTATTGATTGTAAGATGGGGGTTTGAGAATTGTTAGAGGAGTTCATCCCATGTCTTGCTCTATTTTGTCAACTCAACTATAACAAGCAATTTAATGAGGCCATGGTGGAATAAACTATTGTGAGTCTTGGCCAAGTTTTTACAAACTTGGGAAGACATTTTCTCAATAATTTTTAGGAAGTAGAAAGGAAAATTCAAGGGTTTATTGAATTGAAAATGGGCTAACAGATGAAAATGACAATCTTTGAAAACAAAGTACCCACCTTAATAAGTGATAATCCTAGTAATTAGGAACAGGGGGTTAATCAATTACTTGATCCTTTCTTTTGAGTACCCTTTGGCTCCAGAAACATTTTGAAACTCAAGCTTGAACACTCTGTTATAGCTTGGATGTGGCAATTGATGGTGTTTGAACCATCGATCCCAAACCCGTGGAAATTTATTGGCTGAGGAAATAGATTCTTCAGATACCAAGAAGGTTAGAGACCCTACATGAGTCAGTCTCCCATCAAACCCAAGAGATAATTGTAGTGATACACCATCATCGTGGCCATGCAGACTAGCCAAGGATGGTCCCCACCTGATGTGAAGGAAGTCTCTCTACACTCTATGAATTTGGGAATGACCAGAAGCTCAACGTAGGAGGATGGTTCATATCGTTTGGGCATGGTTATAGTGAGGAGGATGAGCAGGAGAAAGGAACATGGTAGAAGGTGAGCACGACATAGGAAACAGGGGATGAATAAAATGGTAATTGGGGCAGAGTACCTGGTTTTTAATGCAATTGAGGTGGAAACAGTTGAAATCATGGGTGAATTGATCATACACGATCGCCATGTGTGACTATGATTGCCCTACGTTTGAATTTTGAATGGTGGTGTAATTTGGAGGCAAATGCAATTATGTGAGAATTAGATCAATGTCCAAGTATTTGACTTGGACATTTGATCATAAAAATGCATTAAAAAGTTTTACTTCAATTACCAACATGAATTTCAAAAAATATACCATTTAACCCATTCTTAACTTACCATTTCAACGTGTGTATCGATTGGAACGATCATTTCTGCATGCAATCATGTTCATTTACAGTATATGCATACCTCATCTAATCCTCCATATGGCACTTCATCTGGTCTTCCAGATGGAACTCCATCTAGTATTCCAGATGGAACTCCATCTGATCCTCTCGTGGAAATGGAAGTTATCCCCATCATAATGGATGATCACCCATAGCACTTAGCTTGGGAAATTTTTGGAATTCATGGTGAACAGGAGCATGGAGCATGGATAGAATGAGTGTGAATAGGATTATCCATTGTTGATTGTCTTGTCCTCCAGATGGAACTCCATCCATTCCTCTTGTGTAAATGGAAGCTATCCCCATCATACTGGACGTTCACCCATAGCACTTATCTTGGGAAATGTATGGCAGTCATGGTGAACAGGAGCATGGAGCATGGACATAATGAGTGTGACTATGATTATTCATTGTTGATTTCCTTGTCATCGCTCTGTAACGATATAAAACAACTTGTTCCTATATTCATATGCGTGTAACACAGATCTGTAGTGAGTTTAACAATTTGTTATTGATCTATAATTGTCACAAAGAACCAGTTAAGCAATATTCCATTATATAAACATAAAAATGCACAGCAATATTATAACACACAATGATGTTAGCAGTATAGAATTTAGCATACTAATAAAAACAATTGTTGATATAATAGCCTAGAATATCATAAAAACATACGATAGAATTTTTAACAGAGATTTTACTTCCTCTTCTCATGGATTGTAATATAGATGGGAAGTGTTTATCATTTGTCATATCAAGAAAACCCTCCCCCAGTCCTAAGTATTATGACACCTCACAATCAAAGATATAGGGAACTAGTCAATTCTCTCAATAGCCTAAGATTTATAGTTTTACAAGTGTAGAGATAAATTTCACACATTAGTCTGATGAGACTGTTAAAATATGGCCCCTTCTGTAGGATAGAACATCCTATGTATAGTTGGGAAGAGGTAGGCTAGAGAGTCTTAGGATGGTCTTAAAGTTAGTTCCCAATGGCAGATTTATGGAGTTCATTGAACTTTTCTTAACCATGCATACTTATTTTCATCTTTGTCTACAAGTAATGTCGTACATCAC
>ML777459.1:56572-71151 GCA_009831015.1 Picea engelmannii | reverse complement strand
CAATCCCACTGGTTGAATTAGCAAAGAATCCTACATATTGAAAGAAGATAACCAAAGTGATAGGTTTTTCAGATCAAGAAAGTCAATCAGACGTAATAAATTTGGAAGATGATAAACCCAATATCACTTTTGGTCTACATTTCGAGGGTGCCAGAGACACTGTTGCTCCTTTCTATATCACCCTTAATGTGCATGATCGACTGTTGCATAACTATATGCTAGATTTTGGAGCTTCACATAATGTGATGCCCACAATAATTATGGATATACTAGGCCTCAATATCACCCGACCTTACGGAGACCTCTACTCTTTCGATTTGAGAAGAGTTAAGTGCATGGGTATGATAAAAGATTTGGTAGTTACCCTAGCACAGGTCCCAGTCAAAAGCATCCTGATGGACGTAGTTATTGTTGATATCCCCTTGAAGTATGGCGTACTACTATCAAGGTCATGGCGAGACAAACTTGGGGGGTCTCTCCAACTGGACATGACTTATGCTACAATTCCTGTATTTGGTGGGCAACTTACTCGGTTATATAGAGAAACGAGGTTAGCCTATACAGTGAGCGATCCTCAGAATCCTAACAATTTTCCTGTTTACATTGCTGATCAAGATCTAGGAAATTGTATTTTGTCCTTTGATGATGGTATAGATAGTTGCACAGAAGAAGACTACATAGAGGAGAAAGAATCTGAAAATATGCACATCATTGGAATCTGGAAGATGTTTTTTGATGGTGCCCTGTCTTGTGAAGGAGCAGGTGCATGAATACTTTTTATGGCACCTGAAAACAAATTTGTTGTCCCTTTTTCCTATAGGCTTCAATGGGATATAGACTACACTAACAATGTATGTGAATATGAAGCCTTAGTATTAGGATTGGAAGTTTCCAAGAAGCTGAACATCAAGAACCTAGAAGTATATGGAGACACAGAGTTGATAGTCAAACGGATGAATTGAAAGTACCAGGCCAAACACACGAGATTGAGATCGTATAGAAATTGTGCCTGGGATCTAATAGAAAATTTCTTCTCGTCTGTAAATATCCACTTCATCCCACGTGCCAAAAATTTGCAGGCCGATTCATTAGCCAAGGTAGCCTTGACTTTCACTCCCCCCATAGATTTTAAATTAAAATACCATATAGAGGTAAGGCACAAACCATCCATCCTGAACAACATACAACACTGGTAGGTTTTTGAGGATGACGAATAGATCAGAAAGTTCCTCGAAGCAGTGGTTGACTTTTCTGAAACTCACATTGATCAAGAGAATCAAAATGATCACATGTGGATCATGCAAGAAGGAGAAGACCCTCAAGAGTTCCGAGAAAAAATTGCTAAACATCGCATGCTAGTTTTAAAAAATAATCATATTCCAAAGGGACTAATCCCCCTGGAGAGACTTTTTGATCAAAATGACATGCCTTGAAAATCTACTCTTCAACCCCAACCAGAAGAGGTTGAAGATTGTGATATAGGGACAAAAGAGGAACCCAGGATGGTGAAGATATCAAAGTATCTGCCTCCTGAGGTGAAAAATAAGTATAAAGATTTACTTGCACGATATAAATATGTTTTCGCTTGGTCTTATGAAGATCTTAGGACCTACGACACTACCGTGATCGAACACAAGATACCTCTAAAGCCTGGTATCAAACCCTTTAGGAAAAATCTTATACTAATCAACCCTATCCTATTACCCGTAGTCAAAAGAGAATTTAAAAATCTTTTAGACGAAAAAATTATAGTACCCTTGAGATACTCCGATTAGGTAGCAAACGTGGTCCCGGTTAGAAAAAAGAGTGGGGAGAGTAGACTATGTGTTGATTTTAGAAATTTGAATAAATCTTCCCTAAAAGACAACTACCCTCTACCTAAAATGGATCACGTCTTAGAAAAGGTAGTTGGAGCAAATAGGATGTCTATGATCGATGGTTTCTCTGGGTACAACCAGATTGTTGTAAATGAACAAGATAAAGAAAAAACAACTTTCACTACACCCTGGGGTACATTCATGTATGATAAAATGCCTTTCGGTCTAATGAATGCAGGTGCTACTTTCCAACGTGCTATGGATATCGCTTTCGTCGATGAAAGAGACAAGTTTGTAGTTATGTATCTCGATGATCTAACCGTTTTTTCTAAGTCTGACGAAGATCATTTAATACATCTCAAACAGAATTTCGAAAAATTCCACAGGTTCGGTCTGTCTTTAAACCCTAAAAAGTCTCACTTCGCCATGCGAGAAGGTAAGCTCCTGGGCCATATTGTGTCCCGAGACAGAATTAGAATTGATCCCAGCAGGGTTCAAGCTATAGACACAATAAACATTCCTAGAAATGTAAAGGAAATTCAGTCATTCTCAGGAAAGATAAACTTTTTGAGAAGGTTTATCCCAAACCTCGCTGAAATTGTGAAATTAATCACAGGTATGTTAAAGAAAAACAATGAGGTAAAATGGACAGCAGAGGCCAAAGAATCATTTGCACGTATCAAGAGAGTTATAAGCGAGGCACCTGTACTGGAAAGCCCCGACTATGTTGAAGACAAAGTTGATGTGTCCAACTGTTCCTGAAATTCCTCACCAAACATGTACTCAAATTGGGGAAAATATTGTGGAAAATCAACACATGTGATAGCATAAATAAATTGATTTAGCACATTTTTCGTTGTTTGTTCCTAAAGTTCCTAGGTATGACCACTTGGAAACATGGGTTCTTCCCATTTCTCATTCTCATATGGACATTCAAGCCACCATAGATTCTCCATAATAGGCTGATCTGGTTGGTATATGGTAAGCTTATGTATATAAAGTCCATTATAGATGGTCATTTCACCTTCTCTACAATGAATAAATGCATGGTTGTGGCCAACCAAGGTCTTCCCAAGATAACAGGATGCCCTTTAGCAGGATCCTTTGAATGAATGACAAGAAAGTCTATTGGATATTCCCATGAGGCTAATGTAACTATGATATCATCCAAGATTCCTTCAGGTATAACTTTTCAGTTATCTGCTAATTCCAAAATAGTTGGGGTAGGTCTAAAAAGAGGTTTCAATTGCAATTCCTCCAGGGTAGTAACAGTCATAACATTAATGGCTTCCCCTAGGTCTATGAGAGTATTTCCAATAGGAACCTTATTAATGGTTATTTTTACTACGGGGTTCCCTAGGTTTGCATACTTTGTGACCCTAGGTTGCTTTGATATGTATTTAGACAATTCTCCTATCAAATGTATTGTCGGAGGATATTTTTGTTTCCTACCTAGTTTCTTGATACACAATTCTTTGACCACCTTACTGTAAATTGGAATGTCCTTTATGGATTGTAATAGGGGAATTTTGACACAAATATTCTTTAATTCATTTAAAATGTCAAATTCCGGTCGAATTGTTGGTTTCTCAATTGCTAATCTTTTTGGATAAGGACAGACTTTTATAATCTATGAAGATTCATTTTGGGGAGTCTTTGGTTCATGGTCCTTAGGAATGATAACATATTCTCACTTAATGTCATCTATGTATTGTTCAATAGTTTCATCTTCTTCTTCTTCCCGGATGACTATTGAAGGCCTTTGTCTATCCATAAATTTTCTCGACCTTAGTTGAAACTCATGTAATGGAACGAGAGAAATAACATATGTCAGGAAGGTTTGCAGCTCAACATTGTGAAGAGGTTGAGTTGGTTTTTTATTCGGGTTGGGAACCGGTTGTGTCGGCAATAATGTCGGTCTTGGGGAGCTTGTATTATGGTATTGTTGGGGTTGTTGTGGAATAGGAGGTAAAGGTGGGGGAAAAAAACCTGGCCAAAGTTGTTGGATTTTTGGTGGAAACTGTGGGTAAGGATGAGTGGGCATAGGAATAGGTGGAGCCTAAGTGTTTCCTTGGGTATGCCCTCCTCTCCATCCTTGTATCCAAGGGTGGTGTGAAGCATACTATGGAGACTAGTTTTTCCAATTCGGTGAGTTCCACTATTGTGGTTGTTGATAATAGGGTGGAACTTGAGATGGAAGATCTTGGTATGTAGTTTGACTACTAGGTTTACATGGCCTCCTAGGTGCATAAGAATATTCCTCATGATCCCCACTTCTATAAATGGCTAATAAATCAAGCAATGATTAGAATTTTTCAGTTGGGTGGTCTTCAGTGCAGAAGCCACAAACTGAAATGTTGTCTAATGGGCACTCCCTTGTGGAATGCTTCCTCCTGCACCTTGGACAAAATATGCACATTGTTGCATTCTCCTCCTCCTCATGTTTCTTCTTAATCTTTAGGGTGTCCAACTGAAAACCTATTTTACTTAGGATATCAGTTTTGAAGTTCTCCAATAGTTTTCCTATCTCTACCCTTGTAATACCACATGAACTAATTGCTTTTAGGTTTCTACTATAAGGATCCCAAACACTCTTCCTAGTTTTGGCTCTACTCCTCGAGTAATTTCTACACATTTAATATATTTCAGTAAATGGTTTATGGGAGATGTCACCGGATTCCATCAGGTTAAGTGTCTCTATATATTCTTCCAAAATTCCTTTAAGGAAAAGAGTCATGATTGCATCATTTGGAAGGTCATGGTATTTCAATTTTTGTGAGGTATAAGCAAACTGTTCCATGTAATCCTTGAGACTCTCATCCTCTAACTGTTGAATTTTAAAAATATCGTTATGAGAATCCTTGGACTTGTAGTAGTCTTGGTATTTTTTAAGAAATATATCTTTCATGTCTTCCCAAGACCTAATACTGGACTCTCCTAACCTCATGAACCATCTTAGTGTAGAATCCTTGAGAGTGGCATGAAAAAGTTTTAATTTTTGGGCATCTTGCAAGTATTTGTAGCTTCTACACAAGATGTCAAACTCAAATAGGAAGGTATTCGGGTATTCATTGCTTTTACCATAAAAGGCGGGCAACGCAGAGAGTGGAATGTTCTTCATTTTGACATTATGTGTGGTATCCAAAATTGGAAACCCGAAGGTGGTTTTTGTTTGGTTTCCAACTTCTTCTCCCTCATTGTGTCTTACATGGTTGTGATCCTCTTGATCATTCATATTTATTTGGTTTCCAAAGAGAGAATACTTGAATGGTTTTATCCTTGAAGATAACAAAGTATCCCAAGGCTCTTTTCCAGGAAGGGTATCCCTTCGATGGGAAGATTTATCTACTGTTTGGATGTCTGGGACTTTACTCAAGCCTGTTGAAACTATTGGTGCCAAATTTTTTGTTTCAACTTGGGATACAATTATATTGGTTGAACTTCCGAAGAGAGCATTCACATGTTCAGGGTCAATGATATCTACAAAGTTAGAGTCCCCTGATGGTGGTGAAAAAGAAAAGGTTGTGTTGGTTGGTTCTGATGAAGGCTCGAGTGGTATTGCCTCTTGTCCCACTATTGTTGATGTTTCAATTTTATGCTCTATAGTGTCCCCAATTTCGGTCTCTCTAGAGACTTCTTTATCTCTTTGATTCGATCTAACCCCTATTTTACGGTATCATTCTATGAATTTTATGGTTGGAGTGTTCCTTCCTCCAAAAATGTTAGAAGGAACCTTGATCAAAATTTTTGGTTTGGTTTTGATGTATCTACCCTTTGGGTCCCTAGTTTTGTTCATGAAAGAAGTAAAAAAGAAAAAACTACCATTAAATTTGGGGGAACCTGCTATAACAGATGTGCAGGTTCTTACCTCTCATCTTAAAGTTCCCCCACCACCAAACTAATTCTAAGGTTCATAAATGATCTACTTCCTAACTATTTTCTACCTTAAGACAACTCCCCAGCAACGATCCCAAAAATGATGGGTATTCTATATGTACTAATTCCTTCAATTAAATTTTCAACCCATGGTAAGTAAACTTAGAGTTGTGGCACAGTATGAGCCAAGGAAGAAATAAAAGCTAATGGAAAGTTTGTCTAGCTAAGGAGATGGTTTACCTTAGGGATCAACACTCTTTTTAATTTACAATTCTACTTTCTAAATAGATGACTTTTAAAATCTATTTAATCAACAAATTCTATGTAAAGAAACCTCCAGTTAATGAGCTTCAAGAAATTCTAGAATTATGAACTATTTGACCTAAATAGTCTTAAACAATCTAGGACTATGGACTATCTCTAAATAAGAAAATAACAAGAAATCTATTTCAAATCTATTTAATCTATTCAATCTCTTTTTGAATAAGCAAACAACAAGTAAGATATTTCTAGAGTATTTAATCTATCTATCTCTGAGTGAACAAGTATGTAAGAAAGTAAGCAATTACTCTATCAAAACTATGTTGACGAGTGAACTCTATTCTTAAAAATAACTCACAACTATTTCTATCTTGCAAAGAATAAACATTAATCTACTTAACTAAAAGCAAGAGTGTTATGACAGTTTTCAAATTCTAATCTATCAAAACTATTTCTATCTTGCAGTAAAGAAGAAAGTATTCAAATGTGATGATTGTGTCTTCGTTGGTGAATAACATCACGATGGCATCTAACTACTAATGACAATTAAAGTGGAATTAATTCAATGCTAACTTCTACAGAGAAATGTAAAGTATGGATAAGGTAGTCTATAGAGAGTTTTACCATCATAAAAGTAACACTAAGTGTTTTTCAAATCCATGAGATCTTTCAACATTGTGCAGAGAATATTCAACGTCAATCATTCACTCTATCACACAACTGTTGAAAAGTACCCTATTCAAAATCACTAACTCAAGCAAAGTTATAAACTCATAATTAATACTTAATTAAAAATCCTAATTCAAATTCATGACTAAGATGACAATAAAATCACTCTCTGCAAACCTACAAACTCTTGGATAATGCTAATTAGAAATCACAACTCAAATTCATAATTGATATTTCATTAAAATTCATTACCTTAAGTGAACTAAGCTATCACTAAAAATCATACTCAAAATCAACTATGATGTTATTAGAAATCATAACTCAAAATCCATTTCTATCCTATCATGCTGAGGAAAAATTAACAAATGAAACAAACCTACAGAGAGTGTTTGAAATTGCAAATAAACCTATCTAAATTAGTACTCTGCAGAGTAATTTATAGCTAGGGAGAAAAAGACATAACAATGTAATTAAACAACTTCTACAACCTGGAAACAAAATATAATCATTAACACACAACCATGGACGTCCCTCTATGATATACACAATTCATAAAGCAATCTACAATTAAGAGAAAGTGTACAAGAAGATGAATTAGACAAGCGATCTACAATCAAAATATACATAGAACAAGCAATTGAAATTGAGAAATTTACATAGTAAAGAAACGATTTTGAAATCTAAGAAAGGAAATTGTATAAATGTAAATATGTACCAGTATAAACAATCACCCAGACCACTAGTGGCCCCGCCAGAAGGTTGTGGCTACACTCCAACAGGAAAACGCAGTCTCTAAGTTAATGCAGCACTGACATTAAGCATAAAAACAAAGTATATAACAAAATGGTGATAATGTCTGTATAAAATAATAAAATTCATCTCCTCTTCGTGTCACAGTCAGTGGTATTTATAGGTGATTACAGAGCTTGAGAGGTCAACCATTGGAAGGGTTGACCCTCTCTTAAAAAAGTAAATTAATTAAATGTATTCTAACAACGACATCTTTCTTAACAGTATTTGTGTGCCACTCAACGGTCACTGCAACTACCCAATCCAATATGCATTGAGATCCATAGCAGGAGGGCACGAGGGGGCATACAAACCATATCCTCGATTCGTCCATCAAAGGTCACCATTGTACCAACCTCCAGCTCCTATGCACTTTGAGTGTCGTATTGTGTGTTGGATGGAATGACAGGTCAAGTGTTGAATGGAGTATCGGATGAGGGACCAAATGGAGGATCGGATCGTGATTCCAACATGTTGCAAGCAAACCAGGACATTAGATCTTCATAAAAATTTAACTAAGATGAATTAATCGTAAAAATATTGCAAAAACAATGATCATACATAACTTGTGTGATTCTATGGCAAATTGATGTATAAAGCTTTGATAATACCTTCAAAATGGCTAAATGAGAGCATAGAATATATAATGTCGCATGCAAAAAGGATTTGGTCATTGGAAAAAATAGTCAAAACATCAACCCAACAATAGTATTCATCTTGAGGGGGAGCATGGAGAAGGTCAGTAGATTCTTCTTTAAGGATGGTATTAACATTGAGGGGTATCCATTGAAAGAGTTGGTCCACCTTTCTACATGCATAGCTTTCATGTAGGGGGGTCTTGCAGAAGGGGTGAACTTCCTCTAATGTAGTTTTTTCATGTGTGGATCAAGAAGAAGTTTCAGTCTATCCTTTGTCAATGATGGTATTCGCGTCACAAGGTATCTAGTGGAAAGGTCGATTAACCTTTACTTAAGTATATATTTTGCATAAAGGGGTATCTCGGGGAAGGTTTGACTAACACTTATTCAAGCATAGCAATCTCATCTATGGGATACCAAAAAAGGATTGATTGACCTTTCCATTAACATAATATTTCCATCAAGGGGGTGCACGGAGAAGTTTTAGTCAATAATTTCTTGAGAATAGTATTCTAAAATACGAGCTCGCATGGAAAGGTTTGTCAATACTTTTTTAAGGCCCTATGTTAAGGCCCTAAAACTCATTTATTATTATCTTATTAGTTATGATTAGGTGGACTTAGTTTTAGGTTACATCATGCTCCCTTTATCTCCTATTTATAATAAATAAAAATTATTTGTTTAAGCATCCCTATAAATGTGTTGAACCTACACAAAATAATTCTATCTAGCAAATGGCATGCACAATTTATAGATAAAATATGAGAAAAGAGAAGCAGGAGAGAAAGAATGGAAGAATTCTCATTAACCAAAATAAATGAATGATAATTTACACATGATATACTTTGTATAACTCAACTAATTCAGACTAGAGGAGAATCCAATTCACCATAGTGGTGGTCTAGAGTGATATGGATACACACCAGTAGTTACGGGAGTAAACCTCCACCTAGTCTAGTCTCCCAGGAAGTTACCAGAGTGAACTGCCACCTAGTCTGAGTTAACTAGTCTCTCAATCTTTAGTCAATTGACTAAAATAGAGTGAAGTGAGGAGTAGGTTAGGGAATCATGAGTAATGCACTATTCTGGTGATGATCCCAAGAACAATGTGAATTAGTTGTTGATGATCCCAATGTTGCATGGTTCTAATCCCAATGTGGCATCTAGACTCTACTCAACTGATCAAACCAAAGTGTGAACTAAAGAGAATATTCTCCTAGAGGAATATTCTCCCTAAACTATAGGATATTGGATAATGACTAATAAGCATAGGGAAAACCTTAGGAAAAATAAATCCTAGGTGTGTGTGAAGTATCTCCAACACCTCCCTTGAACATCACTATGGTGAAAATAAAGAATGGGTCCTAGCACTGAGGCCATGTTAGGTACCCAACTACAAAAGATACACTAAAATAAATGAGGAAAGAGGGAAACCCCCCCCTCAAAGTACAATGTATGTAAAAATAAGAACCGAGGGTTGTTAGGCAACGATGTCCTTCACTCCAAGACAACTATGCAGAGAATGGAACTTTTTCTCAGTGAAGGTCTTGGTGAAGATGTCTGTAGTCTATTCTGTTGAAGCACAAAACTGCAGGTCGATGATCCCCTCATGTACTAAGTCCCATATTTGGTGCATGTGGATATTGATGTGCTTCGTTCTCTTTCTATGAACTGGATCTTTGCAGAACTTCAGAGTGCTTTGGTTGTCACACCAGATGACGATCGACTGATGAAACTGAATTTCCAACTTAGTGAGAAAATTTTCTAGCCACATAGCCTAAATGGCTATGTTAACTACCCCTCTATACTCTGCCTCAACTGAAGATAGAGAAATATAATCCTACTTCTTTCTCGACCAAAAGATAGGCTCAGAACCAATATTGAGTGAGTAACTAGATGTGGACTTACGATCAATTCTATCACCAGCCCAGTCAAAATCAATGAACCCGATGAGGTCCAATGTATATTTTGTTTCATAGTGAATCCCAAAGGGGATGGTTCCCTATAAGTATCAAAGGATACGCTTCGTAGCCTTCCAATGTAGCTCATGTAGCTCCTGCATGAACCTAGAGATTGCTCCAACTGCATAGGAGAGGTATGGTCTAGAGTGTGTGAGATACAACAAGATCCCCACTAGATATTTCTATAGTATGTTATCAACCAATGGAGTGTCCCTGCCATCCTTAAGTCTTACTCCTAATAGGAAAGGAGTTGGGGCAGACTTGTAGTCTGTCATGTGAAATCCCTCAAGAAGATCTCGTGCATACTTGACCTAAGATAGTTTGATGCCTGATGCATCCTGACTGATCTCGAGTTCAAGGAAGAAATATAATGGACCCATGTCCTTCATCAAGAACCTATCATGTAGAATCCCTTTGACTACAATAATCGTTGAAGTCAAGCAATCGGTGATAAAAAAATAATCAACATACAAAACTAGGAGTAGAAGTGAATCATCCATCTTGAGCATCTAAACATTTGAGTCTGACTTAAAATGTATAAATTTCTGTGACAACATGTAGGATTCCATATTGTCATACCATGCCCTCAGAGCCTGGTTGAGGCCATAAAGAGAATTCTTTAGTCGACAGACCAAAGATAAATCCTGCAGAAATCCTTGGGGCTGCTCCATATAGATCTCCTCAGAGAGAACATCGTGAAGAAATGCATTCTTCACATCCATATGATGGACTTCCCATCTCTTGGATACCACAATGGAAATTTCCAAATGTATGGAATCCATCTTCACTACTAGAGAGAAGGTCTCATCATAGTCAATGCCATGCACCTGCTGAAAGCCTTTGGAAACTAGCCTGGATTTGTATCTGTTAACTTGTCCATCTACTGCACTCTTGGTCTTGTAGACCCATTTTCACCTAACAATTTTCCTTCCTGAAGGAAGGGAAACCAGATCCCAAGTCTGGTTCTTGAGGAGGGAGTTGTACTCCTCCTGCATGGAATATTCCCAAAAGGGATTTCTAGCAACCTCTCCATAGAACTGTGGATCTGAATACTAAACCAAGAAAATATGCATGGGTGGCATCAGTTCAGTGGAAGTGATTTCAAGAGGAGGCTCCTCAAAATCATATAGAGTCCTCCTAGTATCAGTTGGATCCCCAACAAGATCTCCTACATCCAAAAGAGTAATCTTGGCCCACTTGGGACTTTTCTCTGGCTCTGCATCTGCATTTGCATGCACTGACTCTACATCTGACTGTATTGAATCTGTATATGGATCATATGAATCCTCTGAATCATAAATATTGTCTGAAGAAGAGTCGGCATGTGCATGCTCATCATCTCTGACATGTGGAAGAAAAAAGTGTTTGCATGTGGTTGTTGAGGTACATGTGAGACACTTTCCTCGAATTGGACACTAGGCTAAATGATGAGTTGGTCCGAGGAAAGATAAATGATTATGTATCCCTTCACACCATCAGGGTATCCAACAAAGATACACTTTGGGATATGTGCATCAAGTGTATTCATCTTCTTAGAGGGAATCCTGGCCCATGCACGTGAACCGAAAATACAAAAGTGGGTCACTTCCAGTTTGAGGCCGCTCCAAGCCTCGTAGGGGGTCTTATCCTTGACATATCTATGGGGAGATATTTTTTGGATGTAGGTTGCACGATTAAGTGCTTTAGCCCATAATATCTGTGCAAGTGACTTTGCATGTAGCATGTAAGATGCCATCTCTTTTAGAGATCTTATTTTCCACTCAACAATTTCGTTTTGTTGTGAAGTATAAGGAACCATGTGTTGCAACTAAATCTCGACCTCATGAAAAATATTTTGTATCTCATTGTTGACATACTCTCCCCCATTATTTTTTCAGAGGAATTTGAATTTCTTTTCTGATTGTGTCTCAACAAGGGCTTTGAAATATTTGAGGTGTTGAAAGACCTCTTATTTTTTCCTGAGAAAGAAAATCCATGTGAAGCGTGAAAAATCATAAAAAAATAAATGAGCATGTACCTTTATTTACTGATTTATGGATGCAGAAAAGGGCCCATGATGTCACTATGGATTATATCTAATGGAAAGGAATCCTTTTGAGTCTTTCCTTTGCCAAATTTCTCTTGAGGGTGTTTTCCAAGAACACATCCCTCACAAATTCCTTTGGAGAAGAGGATGTTAGGTACACCATCAACCATTCCCTTCTTTCTAATTTGTTGTATATATATGAAATTTAAATGCCCAAACCTTTCATGCCATATCCTACTTCTTTCATCATCATGGGTAAGCAGCAATGTAGAATTTGGTTCAATAAATTCAGAAAATGTGTAGTCTAGATTGATGATTTACCTCACTGGTAGCAACCTTAGAATTTGTTTGCATGTCATAAATATCCATTGCATCATGTGTGCATATGAATCTCTTTCCGGTGCCAAATTTTTCCATCTAATACACAGAGAGAAGATTGACAGAAATTTTGGGAACGTGTAGCACATTCTCGAAGCTTCCGTTTGTGAGTTCAATTCTTCCTTTGTCAGTGACCTCGACTGGAGATTTGTCCCCCATAAGAATAGGAGGACATTTTCATGAAGCCAATAAATAATAGACTTATTTTTTTTCTTCCATGTGGTGTGATTCACTTGAATATATGATCCAAAAATCGTGAGAGGTGTTGATGGAAATCAAAGCATGGATAGAAATGTATTTTTTGTGATTTTGATCTTCTGGCTTCTTCTTCTTCTTGGCACCCTTGGGGATGCGATCTCCAAGGTTGTTTTGTTGAATTATTTGGGCCATTTGATTTATCTATTTATGCATACATGTGAATTCTGGATGGAATCATTTAAGGCAGTAAGTGCATTTATCCCATTTTCTTCCCTTTCCACCTTTGGATCTAGAGGCATTATTGAAGGGTTTTGAGTACCCTTCCTTATTTAGATTTGCATGTGCTTTCATTTTGTATTTTTCCTTATATTTATGATATTTATTACCACTACCATCTTTCACAGTAAGATCATGCGCCTTTGGGCCTTTGATTTTTCACTTACTGATGAGCTTGTTTTGCTCTTATGCCAGAGGCTCGATAAAGGCCTCAAGAGAGGGCATTGTGCAGATGGATCCAGAGGCAAGCCTAACTGAAAGAAATGCATATACAAAGACTGAGTATTATGGACCAATTTTGGAGAGAATGGTAAGAACCATTTGTTTCTCCTCCTTATATTTATCAACCCCGCAAGCCTTGAGTTGCAACAACAAATCCTTATATTTGGTAAAGAAATCTTGGATATTGTCGAATTTTTTGGATTAAAAGTGATAAATTCCACCTTGAGCATGTGTCCCCTCATCTCGTCCTATTTTCCAAAAATACCTTCCATGGTGGTCCAAACTTCATTGGGAGTTTTACAGGAGGATATGTGAAAGAGGAGTTCAAGAGAAATGATATTGCAAATAGTTCCAAACGCTTCATCCATTCGTTGTAGATACTTGGATTTTTCTATGGTTGATGTTGGTTCATTTTTTGTGTTCATGTTTAATCTGTATAATCCTCTTCCTCTTGTTATCACTAAGTAAATTTCCTAGGCTGAGGAAGCAACTCACAATGGTAACCATAGAACCACTTTAGAACTGAAACTAGCCTTTTAGTTCAGAGAGGGATCTCTCTTGTCACTTGGTCTCTAAAGATAGGTTTTTCTGTGAGGATAAGAGGATATATATTTGATTATATGAAGGGATTTTTAAGGTTTTATGGAAAAAAGGAAAGGAACCTATTGGGAAATGGAATCAATTCTTTGAAAGAAAATGAAAACAGTATCTCGTAGGTAGAGCTCTCAAGAAAGAAAAGGCTAGGTAGGAAATGATCTTTCAGTTTTTAATTTGATGTTATAGAATGGAATAAAGAGGAAAACACATAACAACATTCAGAGCACCATTAAAGATGAATTTTGATAAGTTAAGAAGGAAAAGACAATCTTCAAATTTCTAGAATCTAAAGCATCATTTGAGATGAATTTTAGACCATTTGATATCCAATTTAAACATATAATTATCAGAAGATGAAAGATAAATAAAACAATAAGAACATACATGAAAGGTACACAAACTTCAGGTCATCACCACTATAATATTTGGTATGAAAAATCTCTAGACATATGCACTAGTATTTCATTCAAATTCAGAAAATTTGTACAATTATCAATACAAAATATCATTTGTGCTTCTTCCCACCCTTTGGACCTCTACCCTCATTCAATATATATAAAAATATCAAATTCTAGCCTAAGGAGGTTGAAATCCATCTTTTGCCAAAGATAGAAAGTTGTTACAATAACTTAGGAAAGAATATTTGGCAAAATCTGCTCATATCCTACTATCTAAGGTTTGATTTTTGACCAACTAAAAATGTGTCAACTAAAGATAAAATCATGGGATCTTGTTATGAACATAAATATACATATAAATATATATTCATAACATAATAATTAATTAATAAATAATAACTATTAATAATGAAAGGACATGTCTCAAATGACATGACTATTGGTTAAGGGCACCCCTGCGTGGGTATATAAAC
>ML777459.1:41552-55715 GCA_009831015.1 Picea engelmannii | reverse complement strand
CGTACAAAGCATTGATTATTTTGAGCCGTACACACCAACCGTTGCAGTAGCAAAACTGTTATGTACCATTCACTCACACTCCATTCTAGCCCAATGTACAACGTCGTACACAACCACCATATCACCTTATCATGGAGTACATAGCCTTCGTACACAGATTGTACCATCAAACACATCATTCATCGTACTAATAATCACATCAACTGTCGTACGGTCTCCCAAACCCGTACTCGTTCTATGCATCCATCGCTGCCACGGTCGTCTGGTTGACATAAATTTTGATTAACATTCTGTATTGTTAAAATCAAAGCAAATTTGAATTGTTTCCATCCATATAGGTATCCATTAAAAATCAATTGGGGTGTGTAGTCCGTACAGACGTGTCCGTACAACAATCTGACCATTGGTTAAATATTAATCCCTCTGTTTAAATATCCTTGTTTTAATTTATAAGTACGGGAAAAAAAAATCCAAGGTACCTAATAGTACAAAAAACATAAGATTATTTTCACAAAGTTATTATGAAGATTATTTAAAAAGAGCTAAAGATTATTAAAAGAAGAAAAATAATTTTTAAAAGGGAGTATTAAGTCGATGGTTTTACCTAAGAATAAAAAAAAGGATATAAGCCAAGGTGGTATTAATTCCTAATTTTTTATTCCTTAATCAATAAGGAGTAAAATTTAAGTAAAGTGCTAAAGCACTATTTAAGATAATTATATACACTAAAGTATAGGATATTAAAATACTCTTTTATAGGAAAATTTGAAAAGATAAAGGTAAAACAAATCTTTATCTAGGTTACTATTTTATATTATATGCTCTTATTAAAGGAGTATATTTATTAAAAACAAGGAGCTTAAGCCTTACTATTTTTAAAAGGGTTCCCTAAGTTACAGAAGGTGAAGAAGAGTTATATATATATATATATATATATATATATATATATATATATATATATATATATATATATATATATATATATATATATAATGGATTTTTGTGGTGAAAAACAAGGAAGATTCCCCCCTACTTATAAAAAAATATGTGGATCCCTTATTAAAAGTTAATGGGATTATTCAGGGAAAGAATATCAACATCGTTATTTGCCCGACCGCTAGGAAAAATCACATTAACATTGACTTGGAAAACCAATTAATGGTTTTAGAGCTAAATATAATTGAAAATGACATGTGTCTTTCCGATGAGAAATATGACATTAAGAACCTACAACTATCTATGGGTGATTACAAATTCATAGATAAATTTAATGGCGTATCAATCTATCAAGACAATTCTGATATAATTCTAGGGTCAACTTGGGTAGATACATTGGGTACTTTTATTTTCAACACGAGGAGAAAGTTTTTGACATTTTCTTATAAGAAGAAGAAAATCACATTGTAGGACGTTACAATGAAGTCAGCTTCAGGAGTTCCATCATCAGAAGACCTGAAGGATGTCTCAGAAGTAATCCTTCAAGATAATTAGAAGTCAATACAAAAGTTGCAGGATCAAAAAAAATAATGTGACAAGATCATCATTGAAAAAGACTAAGAGATTTCTCGCCTAAGAAATCATAATAAGAAACTACTTGAAAAAATCATGAAGTCCAAGGAGAAGAAGTGGTGTTTTCAGAAGTTGGAACAAGAAAATCAAGGTCTCAAAGAAAAATTGACTGAAGAAGAGGAAGAAAGCTCATGCCTAAGGAACCTTAATCATAATTTACTAGAACAAATCAAAATACTTAAGCATGATAAGAATTCTTTACAAAAAGAGCTAGATCGCAAAACATCAATAGTCGATAAAGAGATAATGATTGAACCTATGGAGCTAGAGAAGTCTTTAGATGATACGAATCCAATTGATGTAAAAAGGTTTCCAAATGTCAAAGTAGAAACAATCCAGGGGTATGAAGAAAACTCAATTACAAAATTTAATCAAGAAAAAACTACAAGTATACAAAGTAAAGATCAAGTTGCAAGGATGCTTTATCGACATCCTAATCACAAAATTCGATACTTCAGTCAATCAATGTATCAACAGAAACAAATAACCACTATGTCAAAGAATATTACTCCCACTACAAGTGTGAGTCAAAATAGAAGCTATCAGGGGAATATAAATGTATCAAGTTCTTTCCAAGAACCCTATAAAAACCCAAATCCGTAGAAGATCGAATTAGGATGGGAAGACTCCTTTACAATTCGACAGTTCTGCTCAACACTTAGAAGATCCTATTGTCTCAGGTCCTCAACGATTACTAACTCAATAATGAAGAAGAATGAGACAATAATTACAAGCTAGAGCTAGAGATAAGTCTTCCATAAAGTATGCTTTGAGGACAAAGAATTTTTAAGGGGAAGGAAATGTTATGAACATTAATATACATATAAATAGATATTCATAACATAATAATTAATTAATAAATAATAACTATTAATAATGAAAGGACATGTCTCAAATGACATGATTATTAGTTAAGGGAACCCCTGTGTGGGTATATAAACGAGCCCTCATTCTCAATTGTATATCATCTCATTTATACATATTTTATACATTATTCCTACATGGATTACTTTATTATATTCCAAGTATTTTGGATAATTATTGTGTGAGCGAACTTTGTTTGTCTCATATCTAATAAGAGAATAACCAATATTCAATATCCATATCAATTTTGGATCAACCTTCCTAAGTTGGAGATCCATCAAGTCGAATTTCAAAAGATTCTAGAACCCTGTTAGCAAATCTGGCTTGGAAAAATTATGGAAAATAGGCCTCAAAGATCATTTCATATACCCAAAACAATAAAATTTGTGTAAAAACTAAGAGGTTTTTTTTATTAGCTCTGTTATTGACAAAATAATACTTTGGTTTTCAAAAATTATTCTCCAGATCCTCGGAATTGATGCCCAAAGATGATGACTAAAACAAGAAAACATTAAATGAAAAAAATCTGGAAAAAAAAATGGGTCGTAAAGATTCATTAAAATATCTCAAACTATAACACATGTGTAAAATATGAGAGAGGTTTTTGTTATTGAGTTCATTATTGAAAAAAACCTCTCTAGGTTTTCCAAAATCCTCTCCAGTTGGTCAAAAAATGATCTTGAATTTTACCACTAAATTGTATTTTGTGTAGCGTGTTGTTGTAACACGTTGTGTAACTACAACCTACAACAGTTGTGTAGCGTGCCTTGTATACTTTGCATAGAGAAGCTATTTTTTACACTTTTTCCACCTTTGTTTGACATTAGCTGATAGATGATGATGGCGATGGTGTCCTCATGATGATGATAAGGCATCCTAGAACCTCTCCATCCTTCCTCAAAATATTATCTGCCTCTCAAAACTTCAAAACCCTAACGTGCCTTAATTTTTCAAAAAAATGAATCCAAACTACATCTAATTGATGACCTGCTTTTGCTGATGTATTCTCATTGACTATTTCATCATCACTCACCTTTATAATATTTGAGTGCATCATTGAATGATTTGACAACTTACACAATGAACTTGCGTAGTGACCTTGGATGGAGGATTTGCAAGTTGCAGAGAGGAGAAATGGTGTTTGGAGAGTTTGTTGCATGAAAAATGGAAGGGGAGAGATATGCATAAGCTGAGCAAAGATGATTTGAAATGTGATTTGACTATTTTGGAGTGATATGATAGTTTGTGTAGCACCCAGGAACTTGCGTAGCCTGTGTACTTTTTGCAATTCAAGTATCATAAGCATTTGAAAGATATAAAATATGCCATAATAACATTTGATGACTCTTTTCCTTTCATAATGTGTCATAATGTCCCATGATATCCACAAAAACCATTCCACCTAGAATTATGACTTGACTTTTCTTACATGCCTCTTATATTTTATTTGATCAATGACCCAAGGACCTTTAAACATCTCATGAGACAAAACTCTTTGAAAAAACATACACACACTCAATGACTCAATTAATAATGCATTGGTCTTCCCAAGACCAATTCATGACTTTGCAAAATTTAGACAAACCTCTAACTCTCCCCTGAAAATAATGATACTAACATTTGGCTCCAATGGGGATGTTGTCCTCCCTGTGAGGCAGAAAAGAACCCACTGACTAGGTGTTTTCATCCATTGGGTTTTTCCGAAACTTCAAATTGATACAGTAAATAAAGCCAAACTGCAACCCAAACTGTATACATGAAATCTGAAGATATTGCTGCAAAAACTAACTGCTAAAACCAAACTGAAAACTATTGAAGAATGCTCAAAGTGAGCTTGTTTACAGACCTACCTACTCTAAACGGGTCCATAAACTGATCAATCAAGTGAAATCATAGATCCATTTCATCCATGCAAGCACTTTGTCCACTGGTTGAATTTTTTTCATGTGCTTCCTCAGAGGAAAGATAAAAGACCTGCTTACTAGCAACCCATTTAAAAACTTGAAAACAAACTAAACATTGGAAAAATATGAAAATTTGGGCCCACTTACAAGCTCCAAGAGCACTGCAAAAGGATCTTCAAGACAATGCAAACTGATGTCCATACATTGCTCAATATTTTCACTCTCATGTGTGACCCCTCCAACTGCATTTTTTTCTTCATGCAAATCTAACTGATGGTTGTCATAGGAACGCTGTAAAACTGCATAAGAATGTTGTAATAAAACATTTGTTGGCAGCAAGGATATAGTTGGTTTTGACACTAACTCGTGATCATCTTTACTTCCACCCTTACAATTGATCATAGGCTACAAATTTTTACTATTGAAACCCTCCATATAATCAGCAACAGGGTCATCAAACATACGAGACGATTGTTGCATTTTACTGTCAATTTGATCAAATGAACCTAGATTCCTTTGCATCATCCCACACTCCTCAACTTCATTGATGGTCTCAAAATTTTCTTTCAACAATTTAAATGAAGAAAATCATAAGGGTAGAGAATTACCTTCAGTGGATTCACAATTTTCATCATATTCAATGTCGTAATTATCATATATGAGCTTATTGCTTTCATCATACTATTGAAAAGGAACATTTTCTGATGACAACCATACATCTAATTGAAAATATGAATTGATGAAATTATCCATATACAAAGCCACAAGATCATTTTTTGATATAGAACATGCAATTTCTTGCTCTGGAAATTCAACCTCATAGTCATCATTGTACTCATCATACCTGGGAAAATCATCCACATCTGCAATGTCATCAATGAAAAACATAGGGACAACAACTTGCTCTTCAACACGCTAATTTTCCAACTCACTTTCATGATTGTCTTGAAGTGAATTGATAAAATAATCATCTTCTATCTCATGGTGAGATGGATCCAAATTCGAATCAGGATCATAACAATTCGGGCCAACAACTTCTTCTTTAACAGGTAAAATATAATTTTCAGCAAAATATCAACATTAAAAACTTCAAGAACATGCATAATATTATCAACCCTCTGCTCAAAATTTAGATCAGTTGTTTGTTGCTCATGCTCACTATCATATTCTTCAACATCCAACTCCTTGTCCTCAATATGATCTTGAAAATTTCCACAAGATTGTAAATTGTCTTCAACCTCTTGGGCATCAATGAACATTTGTTGCAAGGTGACAAACTTCCTTTCCAAAATAAGCGAAGAAAGGTCTGGTGGGAAATTCGTTGCATAGTGAAGCTTGGAAGTACTTTTAGGTGGTTGAATCTCCTTAGGCATCTTGTAATAAATACTAGAAAACCTCTTATTGAAATTTGGGATAGTTTCATCTTTCTTTCTCCTTATGGCATAAAACTCTGAAAGGAAAATATTCCATGGATTCCTCTCACCCCAAAATTCCAAAAAGACTTCTCTCAATTTATCCCATGAACTAATTGACTCAAGTTGCAAATGCATGAACCATATTTTGGCATACCCTTGTAAGGACTGAGAAAAGTCCCTCATAGGCGAATCATCATGTTCAATCTCAAAAAGGTCTATAAAATGCTCAAACAAATGAGTATGTTTTTCAGTTGAATGCCCATAAAGATATCCATCGAACCTAGGAAGGTACTTATAATGTTTCAGAGAAAAATCATGAATTATGGAAGGAAATTTAAGAGGATTGAATCTTTCTTAAATCTTGGAGGGTGTAGGATTAAGAACAGAAGGTACAAGCTCAGATTTGGTTTCATTGAGCTCACAAGAATGATCATGAACATCATATGGCTCAGAGAAAGGAGCTTGGTGAATATCAGTTATACAAGAAGGAGGTATATCTACAGTATGCAATGAAGGATATACAAGGGTAGATCTCTGGTGTTCATTTGAATGCAGTAAGTGAAGAAACATTCTTTTGAAAAACTTAGGAAAGGACAAGAAGATATTGATAAAACATAAAATTACTTCTTGAGCTAAAATTAATCTCGAGTACCTAATTTTTCCATACTGCTCTTCCATATCTTTGTCAATGGGTATCATTCTCTAATGGAATCTTTGAATTTGATTTGAAGTTTGATTGGAGTCGCCAGGTGAATGATACAGTCGTCATGTGTTTGGATTATGTCCACCATCAGAAGTCAAATATGAAATTTTTCGTTTATCCCAGGAAATATTTCACCTTCACTCCCCGGCAACAGCGCAAAAATGTTATCACTAAGTAAATTTCCTAGGTTGAGGAAGAAACTCACAAAGGCAACCACAAAACCACTTTAGAACTGAAACTAGCCTTTTAGTTCAGAGAGGGATCTCTCTTTTCACTTGGTATACAAAATATATGTTTTATTTTGAGGATAAGAGGCTATATATTTGATTATATGAAGGGGTTTTAAAGGTTTGTTGGCAAGAAGGAAAGGAACATGCTGGGAAATGGAGTCAATTCTTTGAAAGCAAATGAAAACAATGGCTGGTAGGTAGAACTCTCAAGGAAGCAAAGGCTAGGTAGGAAATGATATTTTATTTTCTAAGTTGATTTTATAGAATGGAAGAAAGATGAAAACACATAACAACATTCATATCACCATTAAAGATGAATTTTGATGAGTTAAGAAGGAAAAGACGGTGTTCAAATAGCTAGAATCTAAAGCATCATTTGAGATGAATTTCAGACCATTTGATATCCAATTTAAAAATATAATTATCAGCAGATGAAAGATAAATAAAACAAGAAGAACATACATGAAAGGTACACAGACTTCAGGTCATCACCACTAGAATATTTGGTATGAAAAAGATCTGGACATCTGCACTAGTATTTCATTCAAATTCAGAAAATGTGTACAATGATCAATACAAAATATCATTTGTGCTTATGCCCACCCTTTGGAACTCTCCCCTCATTCAATATATATATAAATATCATATTCTATCCTAAGGAGGTCCAAATCCATCTTTTTCCAAAGATAGAAAGTTGTTACAATAACTTAGGAAAGAATATTTTCCGAAATCTACTCATATCCTACTATAAAGGGTTTGATTTTTGACCAACTAAAAATGTGCCAACTGAAGAAAAAATAATGGGATCTAATAGAAGAATATCCGAGATTCAATATCCATATCAATTTTGGATCAACCTTGCTAAGTTGTAGTTCCATCAAGTCGAATTTAAAAATATTCTAGAACTCTGTCAGCAAATCTGGCTTGGCGAAATTCTGGAAAATAGGCCTCAAAGATCAATTCATATCTCCCAAATAATAACACCTTTGTAAACACTCAGAGATGCTTTTGTTATTGGGTCCATTTTTGAAAAAAACCTTCTTTTTTTTTTTTCAAAAATTATTCTCCATATCCTAGGAATCGGCGCCCAAAGATTATGACTAAAATGGGAAAACATTAAATGATTAAATCTGGAAAAACAAATGGGTCGTAAAGGTTCATTCAAAACTCTCAAAATATTCCACATGGGTAAAAAATGAGAGAGGTTGTTTTTATTGAGTTCATGATTGAAAAAAACCTCTCTGGGTTTTTCCAAAATCCACTCTAGTTGGTCATAAAATGATATTGAATTTTACCACTACTATGTTGTTTGCGTACCGTGTTGCATGTTGCTATAACACGTTGTGTAACTACAACCTACAACATTTGCGTAGCGACGCTATTTTTTAAACTTTGTCAACATTTTTTTGACTTTGTCTAATAGTGATGATGTATTATGGTGATGGTGGCCTCATGATGATGATAAGACGTCCTAGAACCCCTTCACCCTTCCTCAAAATTTCATATGCCTCTCAAAACTTCAAAACCCTAATGTGCCTTAACATTGCAAAGAATGAAGCCAAACTACATCTGATTGATGACCTGGTTTTTCTAATGTATTCTCATTGACTATTTCATCATCACTCACCTTGATGATATTTGCGTGCATCGTTGAATGATTTGACAACTTACACAGCAAAATTGTGTAGCGACCTTGGATGAAGGATTTGCAAGTTACAGAGAGGAGAAATGATGCTTCGAGAGTTTGATGCATAAAAAATGGAAGGTGATAGATATGCATAAACTGAGAAAAGACGATTTGAAATTTGATTTGACTATTTTGGAGTGATATGACAGTTTGTGTAGCACCCAAGAACTTGCACAACGTGTGTATTTTTTGCAAGTCAAGTACCATAAGAATTTGAAAGATATCAAATATGCCATAATAACCTTTGATGACCCTTTTCCTTTCATAATGTGTCATAATGTCCCATGATATCCACAAAAACCATTCCACCTAGACTTATGACTTGAATATTTTGACATGCCTCTTATATTTTATTTGATCAATGACCGAAGGACCTTGAAACATCTCATGAGACACAACTCTTTGAAAATACATACACACACAATGACTTAATTAGGAATGCATTGGTCTTCCCAAGACCAAGGCATGAATTTGTAAACTCTGGAAAAACCTCTAACTCTACCTTGAAAATAATGATACTAACACCTTGAAGATGCATTATCATCTTCTCCTTCCATGCAAAGAAATTGTACGGTGTAAGAATGAATTCTTTTGGATATTCCATTTTTCCGTTGTCTTCAATATTTGGTACCTGCAAAAATAATATAGTGTCTCTTTTTCCCTATCATTTCGTCGGCTATGATACCATGTAAATGTGTTGAACCTGCACATAATAGATCTAGCTAGCAAATGACATACACAATTTACAAAGAAAATATGAGAAAAGAGAAGCATGAGAGAAAGAATGGAAGAATTCTCATTAACCAAAATGAATGAATGATAATTTACACATGATATACTATGTATAACTCAACTACTGTGCATTGGAGGAGAATCCAATGCGCCATAGTGGTGGTCTAGAGTGATCTGGACACACATCAACAGTTACGGGAGTGAACTACCACCTAGTCTAGTCTCTCAGGAAGTTACGGGAGTGAACCACCACCTAGTCTGAGTTAATCTGTTTCTCAGTCTTCGGTTAACTGACTGAAATAGAGTGAAGAGAGGAGGAGATAAGGGAATCATGAGCAATGCACTAGTCCGGTGATGATCCCAAGGAAAATGTGCATTAGTTGATGATGATCCCAATGTTGCATGGTGATAATCCCAATGTGGCATCTAGACTCCACTCAACTGATCAAATTGAAGTGTGAACTGAAGAGAATATTATCCTAGAGGAATATTCTCCCTAAACTATAGGAGAATGGATAATGACTAATAAACATTGGGAAAACCTTAGGAAAAAAAAATACTAGGTGTGTGTGAAGTATCTCCGACAATCCCATCTTGTATTTTGAATTGGATATATTGTTAAATGAGGTTTACTCCTTGAAGTGGATTGTATTCATTGGAATTTTATAATTTTTAAGGTGTTGAATCATAACATTTGGTATCAAGAGAATCGATCCTAGGGTTTTGCTTCTTCAGGCAAGTCATCTTGGATTTTTCTTTTTTAACTGGAATTTTTAGACAACAAAATTTGGAACTTACTTAGGAGACATATCACATTATGTCTGATAAAAAAATAAAGTTCTAGTTCGTTACACTTTGGGAGATATAGCCTAAGTAAGATAGGGTTTTTGACTCATCCTGGAATCAGTTTTAAATGAGTCATCGTGGAATTTTTTCTATACATTTTTTTGTGGGAAGTTTCAAATCGTGAAATTTTTTGGAGATTGAGGATAAATGTCATAGTCTAGGTGGTCAAAATTTTGTGTTTTGGTTCATTTCACTTTATGAGATATATTCCATGGAATACAAGGTTTGTGACTAATCCTGAAATCAGTTCTCTTGGCATTTCCATTGTAATTTTTTAATGAAGTTTCAGAATACGAAATTTTCATAATCCTAAGTTGACATAGTGAAGTACATGTGGAAAACTTTCAGATTTTGACTCATTGTATTTTAAGATATATTTCTTGTGGAAGTTAAGGTTTTTGCATAAGATATTTTCTGGTGATTTTAAGATATTTTTCCATGGTTAGAAAGCTAATTTTTTATATATTTTTAGAGACATGTTTCAGTGTCTTTAAATGACATAGGATATTTAATTAAGTGGGTAAAATTGTGGTTGGGGAATAATACACCCAGGAAATACACATGGTTTCACATGGTTGGAAACACATTGTTTCACCTAGATGGAAACCCCTATAACCCCTATTGGTACCCCTTCAAGTAGTACCACATTAAACAATACATGTAGACAAAATATCACTTCCAAATACCCTTGGGTATATAGGAATTCCCCTAGGTATACCTAAAACTATCCTTAGATAAGTTATTCAGATGCCTTTTTTCTATACTACACCGAGAAAAACACTTGGGGAGACCACCCTATAGTACCTAGGTAGTTTGATAGTACGACATGGCACATGGTTGAACCTCCTTAGTTATTTCCATGAGATATTGGGCCAAATATTATTTTTGTACATCACATGTATATCAAAGAGATATATCACCTGACATTCCCTTTTCCTTAGGACCCGTTAAATTTTTTCCATGGCTCCAAAGAAATATCCAAAACTTAATTCAGCAATTAAACCTCTAGAAAGTTCCTCCATGAATCATGAAGAAAATGAGGAGATACAAAACTAGTTATCAAAATTGAAAAACAAATCAACGAATTGAATGATAGGTCAATGAAAAATGTTGATTTGATCAATACTCAAACATAAATGGAAAGAAATATGGATGTAAATAATGAATTTATAGAAAGGAATGTTAGCACCCGGAGCTACAAATTCAAATTTTGAAGGAACATTGCACAAAAATTTCCTATTATGCAACACCAACTAAATTGACTTTGGAGACTGAGCACTAAGGATGGAGTTCAAAGTTTTATTGTGTTAAGCCTATCATCAGCTCTGATCATGCAATGAAAGAGGTATTTCATCCATATCATGAAGCATCATCGATGCATAAGGTATGAAAGGAAAGAAATTTAGTTATGTTTTGCCTTTAACTAAAAGTTTTGTCGTTATGCCAGAATACCATCAACAATTATATGATTAAAGGTGTTGCTATATTGGGTATGATTAAAGGTTTTTTGGGGGGAATTTAGTTTATTTTATTTAAAAAATAAAACTATATGGGGCATAATATGCAACCAAAACTCTAAGTTCTCATCCGAGCACATTCACAAGGCATAGCTCGGGTCTCGAAGGCAGCACATAAGCACCAAGCACCATATTCAAAATCAATATGCCAATACATATTCACTAACTCAGGAGTAGCAAAAGGTTGTGGGTTTCATCATCGAGCCACATTATTAAGTCATAGTGCTCAACACAAGGCACCATGAGTAATCTACATCAATATAAATTTTAGTACCAAAGTCGAGACACCAGGCAGTGTGCACATGAAAAACTCCAAGCTGGAGTCCACGATGGAGCATAAGGTGCACCATGTGTCAACAAACACCATTGAAACTAGGCTATATGAATAAATCCAATCCATCCACCTGTTACATGTGGGATATGTCTCGCATATGAGATTCTTCTCAGAGCCTTGAATTTCCAGATGATATTTTTTACTTTGTGCCTCACAATACCTATAAATATTGCATTATGATGATAAAGACTGGGAGTGTTTCTCTTATTGTATTTTTAAACATTGACATGGTCCCCCCAGATGTTATCAAAATTTATTCTTGTGTTGGATTGATCCATTTTCATGACACTGATGCATTACCTAATGGTGAGGAAGGATAAGCTTCTTAAAGAAAACACCATCCAACCTAGGGCTTGGGAAACACAAGTTGCGAAGTCCAAAGGGAGGAGGCCCAAGAGGGTATAGGAGAGACCTGTGAGAGGCATTTTAGGAGGTAGAAAACCTATGTGAGTGATGAGAAGCTAGAGGGAAATTTTATTTTGTAATCACTTCTCAGATTGAGGATTCATGACAATTGTTTTATCAGATTGTAATTTTATTTGTTTTACACTTTGCAGATTCATATTGCTTGAATAAATTGCAGACATTGAAAATCAATGGTTGCCCATGGATAATAGATTCTCAAGCAGTAAAGATTTTACTGTGACTGCCTATTATTTATGTTCTTTGTTCCAAGTACCCTTCCAATCCATTTTGCAGAGAGAATATGTTTTTTATGGGCATTCTACTTTTTGTTTTATCGCCTTTTCTTCTACCCATTATCATATGGAATTTTTATTTGATATGAAATTTGATTGCCTCCAATCAACAGGGCGTTTAATTGAATCCATTCCCAATGGTGTCTCAGTGATCCGCAATTAGATTGTTTCCATTATCCTTTCTCTTTCAGTTTACTTGATCCACCTTCCTTCAAACCAAACCAATCTTTATTTACAAAAAAATGTTGGATCATGTTCTCATTGATGTCAATGGTTTGATTGTGGTTTGATTGATGTAAAGTGATTGATTGATGTCAAGTGATTGATTGATTGATTGATATCAATTGATTGATTGATGTCAAGTGATTGATTAATTGATTGATGTATTGATGTAACGAGAATGGATAGATGAATCAATGAGTTGTCATTGATATGATGCATAGGTGAATATGGATCAATGAGTTGTCATTAATACATGATGGAGATGGATCGATGTGGTTTCCTTGATATATGATGCATAGTTGGATTGATGTAATGTTCTTATCATGGTTGATAAGATGCATAAATGGATGAACTCCAAAGTGGTCTCCTTATGGTAAAATCCATCACGGGAAGACTCTTTACAGTTGAGTTATCCTTGAAGTATGATTGGAGGACCCATTCTTGAATGTGGAATAATGAGATGAAGATTAGTGAATCTATTGGCGAAACTATCCTAGATAGATAGTGCTTGTCATGCCATTTCCGGTGGTATGTGGAAAGTCACATAACTCCTCATGGTTTGAGAGTTATGGCCTTACGAAGTTGGAGGACCCTCATATGTTGGCTTGAAGCCCCAAAAGGTCAAAGAAGTCAAAGATCTTGCAAAGAAGAAATTATTATTTAAATGTTAAAGTAAAGTGACAAAGTCAAGGTGGGTTATTTAAATAATAAAGAGAAGTGACAAAATCAATAAATATTATTTAAATGCCAAAGTAAGGTGACAAAATCAAGAAGGAGTATTTAAATGATGAAGTATTCGAGAACTTTCTATTTATGGAAAGTGGTTAACCCTAAAATATGGAAAATAGGTTAAGTGACCTAGAAGATGGAGAGTATAAATAAGAGGCAAGGGTCTCTTGTGAAATGTACTTTTTGGGTGAAGATCTATTAATCATGATTGAAGATATATTCTGAGAGAGAGAGTGTGAGGAGGATCTCATGGATGCATCAAAGTTTCGAAGATGTCTGAGATCTTGACGGAAAAAGTATCGGAGCTTCAGAAACCCTAGTTTATGAGGTATACGTGGGTTGTAATGGGTTCGGGTGTTGTAGGAAAATCTCCCTGCGGACAGGTAGATCACCTCTAGAGCTTGACTTTAACCCTAGACAGAAAAGCGCTTATCATGGACACTGACTTCCTTTCAAATCTATCTAAACTAGCACATGAGAAGGAAGGATGACAGAAGTACCTTCTTATCGATGTTTGTCCCTGAACGCCCCGAGTTGTGCTCCGATCCTTTTCTCTTTGCTGGATCCTGTGGACAAAACAAGATACAACCGCTTCCTACTCTATTGATGTTAGCTTGAAAACAGATCTATCAACTAGTGATAAGTTCATGTGACATTAAACACAAACTAGAAAGAAACAGGCCAAGCATGTCATATTGATGAGAATAACAACA
>ML777459.1:19330-38433 GCA_009831015.1 Picea engelmannii | reverse complement strand
CTTTGCGGGCCTGTGGCTTGCTCAAGTTCTTCAAATTGCAAAAGATGAAGAGAGAGATTCTATTACTTGAGCACATAATTGGCCTTTGGGATGTTGCGGAACAGGGATTTCGTATTGGTACACAACTCCTAACCATTGAGTTGGAAGATGTGTAATTTTTGACCGGCCTCTCGAAGAGAGGGGTCCCCATATTCTTTACTGGGTAGAGGGAATTACCTGAGCAGGTGGACGTGTATCTGGCATGCCACTGTGTTCCGGGAGCAAGGTTGGTAGGGGGTAGGATCCCTATCAAGGATATACGAGATATGCCTCTCCAATCCATATTATTTGCTATCACAAGTGTGACCGGAAGTACTAGTGATCATTTGGCATCGAGATCATAGGTGGCCTATGGTGTTCAGTGTTTGGAGCCAACACTGTTCAATTGGAGTGCAACGTTCCTTCGGAATGTGAAGGAACAAATCTCACGGTGCAGGACTGGTCAGAAGAAGTTCGACTATGGTTTGTTTCTAGTCTCGTTTTTTCTAGAGCGCTTCCCTCAGATGCAACCTCAAATAGCACTGGCAGTACGACCAGTGGATGAGCCTTGGATGGAGAGGTGGACTAGCCTGTCTCCGAGGCTAGTTTCGGAGTCAGAGTTCCACTTTACTGGTGATTTCTTTGCCTGGCTGAGGCGGCAGTACCTCTGGATCGAGGACTTCCCATATGTCGATGTAGACTTCCGTGGGAGTATGGACTTGATTTTTCCCGAGGGGGAATATTGGGATGAGTCAGGTACGAGACTAAGCCTTACCTTGTCCAGTTTTTGTTTTTTAAGTTTTTGATGTATATGTATTTTTTTTGGGTATGTAAAAGAGTTTTAACAGATGTTTTGTTCTCAACATGCAGACAAGGGAGCAGTGCACCCAGCGGATATACCAGTACCAGGGCGTTGTGGAGGCACCTCAGTCACAGCAGACCCAGCAGTACCGGTGGCGGGTCTCCGAGAGGTTGAGAGGAACCTCCAACACCTTACGATGGGTATCCCTCCTCTGTGGAGGGGGGATGTGCCTTTACATCTGCAGTGGCACACTGTAGGGGTTCTAGAGAATATCAATTCTCTGTTGAGGTGCGTAGTGCGTGCAGTAGTGTGTTACTCACATCACAATGCAGTGCGGGGAGATTAGAGTCTCCCCATGATTATGTTTTTGTATGCCTTGTCAGGCGATGTTGTATGGGTGTATGGACCCAATATTTTGCTCTCTTACACACTTTTTGATGTAACCCAAACATTTCAGTCACGCCATATATTATATATATATATATATATATATATATACAGTTTCGAGTTTTTATTATGCCAATGATTTGTACATGATGATTTTTGTGATGTGTTTTAATTTACATGCAATGTACAGTTTTTCTTTCCTTAAATCTTATATGTGGGAAAGATATCGATCCATAATATAATTAGCTAATGAATCCAAAACACTATTAAGTTCTCTCGGAACGTTCGAGATGACGAACTTGCAAGTGTAGGCATAGCAGGATAGGACTACGGATAGCGTAGATACGGTTGAGTTGACAAACCACCAGTTGGGAGTCTAAGTAAATAATGATGCGAGAAATACCTAGAGAGGAAGCTTGGGTCAGTAGTCCAATGACAACATGATATTCTGCCATATTGTTGGTTGCTGGTCCTAAATAAATGCCTCCTGAACTCACCACCTAATCAAATTGGTAAATAAACCAAGCTGTTGAAGCAACGTTACGGGTATGTCGGCTAGCGCCATCCGTGAACCCAAAAAATATAGGAAATGAAGATGTCATCTGCGCATGAAAACACAGGCATAGTCATGAGTGGCAACGGTAAAGACTCGAGCACGTGAAAGAAAATAGACACACCAAAACTAAATACAATAATGTACAAAGTATGAATGCTAGGTGATCTAGGCATAGTACTTCTTAAGGTAAAGCCCGTTTCGGGGCTCTCCTAGGGAGATTCCGTTGTGATCAACTAGTTCGTAGGCACCTTTATGTAGGAGACACTTCACGATGTAGGGACCGTGCCACATGGGTTCTAACTTTCCTGTCCCCAATTTATCGTGAGCTTGGTCGTAAACAAGGACTAAGTATCCTTCCGTGAAATTTTGAGGGTGGACGGATTTGTCATATTGACTTTTAATTTGTTTTTGATGTGCCTCATTGGCGAGAGCAGCATCGCGATGCGTTTCGTCCAGTTTGGACAAGTACATAAATCATTCTTCTTCAGCGGAAGTATGGGGCAGGAGTTCTACTTTCAGTTTGAGTGATGGAATCTCACACTTGATTGGTAGGATGACGTCAATGCCATAGACCAACTGGAATGGAGTGAATCCAGTTGAAGTTTTCACAGAGGTGCAATAAGCCCAGAGAGCGGAGAACAGTTGTAGATGCCATGATGTTTTGTTTTCCCCTAACATGTGTTGGATCATGGTTTTTAGGACTTTGTTGATAGCTTCAACTTTTCCATTCACTTGAGGGTAGTAAGGGGATGAGTTTTCATGGCGAAAACCCAATTTGACATGTAACTCGCTCATCATATGGTTTTTGAAGTGTGCACCGTGGTGAGTGACAATGGCACGTGGTACACCAAAATGAGTTATGATGTGGTTGAAGAGGAATAGAACTACAGTACGACCATCATTCAGGAAGGTAGGCATAGCCTCAGCCCATTTGGTGAAGTAATCGACGGCGATGATGATGTAACCGTGCCCCCCGGCTGAGGTAGGCTTACACTGCATGAAATCAATGCCCCATTTTGCAAAGGGGCCAATGGCTATAATTGGGTGCAGCGTCATAGGGTGGGTTCGTGCCTTATTGTTAAAGATCTGGCAGGGTGGGCATTTCTTGACAGCCTCGATACAATCTTTGAAAATCGAGGGCCAAAAATAGCCGGCACATAGGATTTTTTGGGATGTGGCCATACCGAAAAGGTGGCCGCCACAGGCGCCAAGGTGACAATCGTTCAAAATGCGTTCAACCTCTTCGTGAGTCAGACATCACTGAAGGATGGTGTTGATGCCACGACGATATAAAGTGTCATTGAGGATGAGATAACGGCGAGAGTGGTGACGAATGCGTTGTCGCTCTTCACGAGATATGTTGGGATGAAAACGTTGTGTTTGAAGGTAGAGGAGAATGTCTCCATACCAAGGATCATAGGTGTTGATGAGGAAGAGAGATTCATCGGGGAGAGAATCTCTGGGTTCAATGTTTTCATCGGCACGAGGAAAAGCACAGATGAGCTCGGAAAACACCAAGGATTTTTTGGCTTTCGCCTTTGTAAACTCAAGATCGAATTCTTGAAGAACCACAATCCATTTCGAATATTTTCCCCCAAGTACTTGACGTGTCAGGACGTGGTACATGGGGTTGGAGTCTGCGATTACCGTGGTGGTGCGTAATAAGATGTAATGGCGGAACCTTTCGACATCGATGACAGCTTCCAGAGCCAGTTTCTTGACATGTAAATATCTGAGTTCGGGTCCAGATAAACTCTTGTTCAGATAGTAAATCACATGTTCTTCATCGTTGGAGTCTTCTTGGACTAACACCATTGCGATGGTGGAAGTAGAAGCGGCCAAGTAAAGGATATAATCCTTTGTATACTCAGGTGGATGTAACAAAGGTGCACGGGTCAAAGCGTGCTTGAGAGCGTCGAATGACCATTGAGCTGCGTCATCCCAAATGAAAAGGACGTTCTTTTGCAGTAACCGCATAAATCCTTTAGTGATCTCGGCATAATTCCAGATGAAACGGTGAAGAAAGTTTGCTTTTCCTTGCAAACTTTGGAGTTGGGTTAAATTGGTGGGTGGGGGTAAGGCTAAGATGGCCTTGATCTTTAAGGGGTCCACCCTAATCCCATCTTTGGAGACAATGAAACCGAGGAGTCGACTGGATTTGACAGCGAAAATGCATTTGTGTGGGTTCAGGTGAATACGGTAGAACCTACATCGTAGAAAAATCACGCGTAAGTGATCAATGTGTTCGGATCGATTTAACGAATGTGTGGGTAAATCGTCAAGATACGGTTCTGCGATATGTTTGATGTCGTGAAAATCATACGACATGGCTCACTGGAAAGTGGCTTCAACATTTTTAAGGCCAAAAGGTAGCTTTCGGTAGGCGAAGGTTCCCCAAGGGCAGATGAAGGTTGTCTTGTGTTGATCTGTAGGCAAGATTTCAATCTGGTTATATCCAGAAAAGCCATCCATGAAAGAAAAGATTACGCTCCCCACGCAGTTGTCGATGAAGGGCATAAGGTAGTTGTCCTTAGGACAAGCTTTGTTGAGATCTCTATAGTCAACGCAAACACAGATGGTCCCTTGTTTCTTAGCAACCAGAACGAGGTTGGAGACCCATTCGGTTAAAGGGACGGGATAGATGAAGCCATATTTTAGAAGTTTTTCAACTTCTGCCTTTATAGCTGCGACTTTATTGGGATGAACTGGGCGAATCTTTTGCCGAACCGGTTTCGCGTCAGGGTAAGTTTTGATTTCATGTACGGCGATCGAAGGATCGATCCCTGGAATTTCCTCGTAATTCCATGCGAAGACATCGCGGAATTCCTTGAATAAAGTGGTGTAAGAGACCACTTCGTTGGGTGTGCAATTAGCACCAAGGTTGATATTTTCCATGACACCTTCTTTGATTGAAATGTCAATCGTGGCCATAGTGGAGATGTTACCCATGTTCCCCTCAGAGAGAGTATCTGTCGTGAGGATAGGAGATTGCGGAGCTTCGGTAACATCGGGGGGGAAGACAGATCGTATGTCCTTAATTTCTTCCAAAGATGGAAGAAAAGAGGATCGATGGTGGTTGTCATCCCATGGCAAATCGTCGATGCTAAGAATTTCCATGATAGATTCATCCGAAGGAAAGATATGGGAAATGTAATCGACGACAGATGATAGGGAATCTAACCAAGAGGGCACCGAATAAGTATTGGGTGCCAATGAATGTGAATCATTCGACGAGGGAGAGGCAGATTGAATAGCTATGTATGCGGCCCCGGCTGGGCTCAGTGGCATTGTGTCACCGAGCACATCGAATTCCAAAGGACTAGGCACAATCCAAGGGTCAGATGATTCCAAGGATTGATAAGGCAAAGTCGAGATCATATTGACGATGGAAATATGATGTGAAGTAGGTGGAAGTGGTGTAGGGAAGGTACCCATGAGGCTAGAATATTTCAATAAGCCAACACCAACGCTTTCATACGTAACCGGGTGGTCTCCCAGAAAAGGAATGTTGTTGGTAGCGGGGATGCGAGCATCGGGTGTGCAGAAATCAAGTTGATCGATGGTAACAATTTTGCCTTGATGGGGGAATTGTACACATCGAAACACCGATGAGGCGACGACAGTCATCACATAGAACCAACTTCTTCCAAGTAGTAGGTTGTAATCGAGGGGGGCATCGACCACCTCGACGTCAACAGTAATAGTTTTTTCGCCCAACTGAACGGCTAAGGATTGTAATAATCCATGAGGATGAAAACCTCATCCATCAAAGGCACGTAACAATGTAGTATATTTGTTAAGGGTGGGTGATTTCAAGCCTTTCCAACAGGCTAAGGACATGACACAGGTGGAGGCTCCCTCATCCAGGATGGTTCGGTGGATTTGTTGATTTTGAACAACCACATCAATTTGGAATGCTAGCTGGTGGGAGAGTCACGGTTGGTGATCATCTAGGTTAAATGTGAGGTAGTTTGATGACTCAGGGTCAAAAGCGCCAATAGCGGCTAAGAGTGTTCTACGTTGGCTGGGACAGTGTTGTAGAACTTCCAAGGCGGACATGGCACAAGGGGCTTGGGCCAAATATTCTACGATATTGTAGTTTTGGGTAGCCCGTGAATTAGGATTGAATGTAGATTTATGGATGGTGCTCTTAGGGGGGCATAGGATAGAGTCAAAAGATGGTTTCTCAATCTGGAGTGTCCCGGATGGAGGGCTAACAGATGGAGGATTGGCGAAGGGTGGTAACGGGTCTGACGGAGAACCGTTAGCGACCTTCGGCTTATCAGATTTAACTGGCGTGTCATATGTCGCAGAGCAAGTTGTTAAGTTAACTCTGTTAAACATGTAAATGTGGGCACTTATTGAGGCCTCATCGTGGGGTTGGTTGGAACTACCCCCCGGCATGGGGGTTTGTGCAACCAAAGATTGTTGTTGCGGGAAAGGTTGAGTGAGAACAACGGGTTGTGAATTCCCCTTGAAAAGTTTGGCCACTTCATCGCGATGTGGGCAGTCTCGAGTGTAGTGATCGTCACCACAAATGAGACATGGGAATTTCGATTTTCGTTGTGGTTTTTTTCCGGCAGCAGGGGTTTGCGGTTGGGTCTTGGGTTGCTCATTGTTGTTCTTTTTCTTTGGTTTGTTTCTCGCTTTATTCTTGCCCCCAAGTTGTTTTGAAGGGGTTGATTGGACCGTATTCACATCAGAGACCTGAGTTTGAGGTGGGGTAGAAGAGGGTGCAGTCGAACTGGGAGCAGTTGTGGAAGCAGGTCGCTGGATTGTTCCAGTAGACTGAGTAGGGAATTGAGTTTTGACAGAGCCAATAACTCCATCCGCATGCGAAGCAGTCGATGCTTTGGATGGGTCATTAGTGGCATGGGTAGCGTTCGGTATCAACTCATATAGAGTATCAGATTGTGAATAGACTAAGTCCAAGTACTGAGCCCGGGCGATGGCTTCTTCCTCGGTGACCATGCCACCCATGGCAACATCACGAGCGATCTGGGGTAATAGTGATTTCGTGAACCATTCCGCTAACAATTGGTCAGGAATGACCGCTTTGATTAGCCTTCATCATCGTCTCCATTCATGGATATGATCGGAGATATGTATGGAAGTGGTATGACGAAGAGAGGTTAATAGTTCAGTACTCGTCTCGTAACGAATGGGTAGTTGGAAATGTGTGAGGAAGGACATGGCAAGGGAGTTGAAATGATGAAAAGATGCACGTGGTAATTCAATATACCATTTTGTTGTGGAACCCGTAAGTGTTCATTGGAAAAGACACAAACGAATCGAATCGTCCATGAGGGAGTTGGATGAACACCACAAATGGAAGGTAATCACGTGGTTGTTTGGGTCTTCTCCGGGCTTTTCGTCGAATTTTGGGATATCAGAAGGAAGTTTAGCTGGAATGGCTGGCCAAACCGGAGAATGATAAATGGGATCATTCGTTAATCGAGACAAGTCTGGAAGGTCCAGGGTGGCTAGAAATGGTAGTTGTCGGTTAACCTGTGGGTAATGCTGGTGTGGCAAAGGGACACCAGTGGGGCCTAATACTGGGTTATGTGGATAATTATAACTCATGGGCCCTCTCATGTGAGGTTGGTTTTGACCAAGGTACATAGGATTTGAGATGTTTTGAGAAGTGTTGGTGAGTGGAGGATAACCGGATGGGTTTTGTGGATTATAGGGTGGGTTTGGCATTTGTCCATTAGGGGGTTGTTGCGGAGTTTGCACATTTTGTCCTACGGAGGCATGCGGATTTCCTTGAAAAGGGATGCTCCACGGATTAGGTGCGGCGAACACATTTTGTCCTTGTGGTTGATGGTGTACTCCGGATTGGGGTTTCTCCCCAGCATGAGGGTGCCCCCCGAATGGAATTTTTCCTCCGGTGGGAGGATGCCCCCCAGTGTTAGGGTTCCCTCTGAATGGAATTTGTCCTTCGGAGGGAGGATGCCCCCCAGTTTGAGGTAGAGTTCCCGGGATCTGAAAGCCAGATGTCAATGATGGACTGGTGCCACCGATCAGGTTAAGACCACCAAGACCAGTCCCTCCGGGTTGTTGGATAGGTATGGAACTTCCTGGTATAGTTTGGGTAGTGGTTTGGGCAGTGGTGGTAGAGGAAGCATTCAATGCCCTAAATCCAAAAGGGAGTGTAGGTCTTGGTGTTATAGGTGTGCCAATCGGGGCTTGATTAACTACCGCATTACCGGCAGGGATAGTCGGAATGTGTGGGGCTATTGTCGAATGGGTTGTCTGGAGGGGAATTGTAGACCTTGGGCCAACGAACGGTATGTTTGGACCAACGGTTGGTGTGGCTGTAAAAGTGGTAGTACCGGTGAAATGATTTGGGGGTACAATATAGGAAAAGGGTGCATCGACACCTTCTCCTGTTCCATAAAGATCTCTCACCAAGCATGGTAGACTTCGAACAACACCCGCAATCCAAAAAGGGTCACTGGCTAAAGGGTTCTGAGAAGACCCAACCGGAATGTCAGAAGGATGGATGACCACAAATTCTCCAGTGGAATTCAGGTGGAGGATCTGTCATTCGTATTCCTCCGGAATGCGATAAGCTTCCGGAGATTCTGAGACAATTCGGAAATTCTCCAGAGGGATGGGAACTTCTTCCTGAGAAGTTGTAGCATTATGAACCTCTCTCTATTGAGGAGATTCCTCCATGGAATGAGGGGGTAAAGGGGTGTTTCCTTCCATATTTTTTGGAGGAAGTCCCTGTAGCCTCCGCGAGCGGCATGGAGGGTCAATGTTGGCGGAGAAGAGTCGGCGAAAGAAATCTATGGTCAACTAACGAAAAGAAACAACACACGCTAAAAAAATCTAAGAATCACAACCAAACAAACAGGACCTTCTTTTGATGACCGTACTAGTTGGTGATGAAATCCAACGCTGCGTGATCAAGTCTAGAAGGGGCGGGGATAGGGTGGAACAGTTACAATGGTGACCTTCTTAACAGACTTACGCCTTGGTGCAAGCTTCCACGCAGTAATTGTGGATTTACCCTCCAAGGAACCCGAGTGAGTTTGACCAATGTTTGCTCCAGGTACAGTGAGACTTCCCGTCACCGTCACCTTGTGTAAGACCCTAAAGATAATGGCCACTAAGGTTACCAATTCGCAGTCAGCCCCTGGGCGGGAACAATCGACAGTCCGATCCGAACGTACGGGCAGGGTATCAAGCCCGAAATCAACTAAAAGGCTTCCACGCAGTAATTGTGGATTTACCTCAAAGTGACCCCCATAATACGATCCGACCACCACAATCAGTTAAACCACGGAGGGTAGCTTATCCGAATGCGACCTCGTGCATAACCCCTGTGTGAGAGGGGGATCCCAGGAAAACTTATATGATAACTGGATTTACTCTCCCTAACTCAGGATGCTATTGTTTGTTTTAGAAACTTTGGAGATTTATGCTCACAGCCCTAATCCAAAGTACTAATCCTAGTCTACTGTTGGTGGAGGATCCTAGAAAAGAAAAAGTTCTAGATAACTTTTAATTAGCGTTGATTTTTATGGCTGTTCTTTACACAAAGGGGTGCATGGAAGTGAAACAAATGGAATTATGACTCCGACCCAAAGAATGCATCAAATATGATAAGCAGTCATTTTCTTTCGATGAACATCTAGCTAAGGGAGAGAGAGAGTTCTTTCACTAATCTAGCACAAATAAGGAATGCCCTCAAACAATTCTTTTCTCAATCAAATCCTGATGTAATGCAAAAACTTTTAAGATACCTTATGATATGCACAATCAATCATGCAGATGCTTTTTTTTTTCTTTTTTATTGTTTGCGTATGAGTGATGATCAATACAACACAATGCTCGTCTTGCTAATTATCTTCTTGGTATGGATGAAAACCAAACTAGCACACGCAAAAAATCACACAAACAATACACCCTTTCGTAGCAATCAAAACGAAAAAGCGATAGAAAGAGAGACAATCAAAGAGAAAACAAAGTTCACACCCAAAAGCAAAAGTTTAAGAACAATGACCTTGACTGAAATCAAGACAAAGAGGTCTATAGGCCTTTGATGACCTTCACCAGGGTTTTTACTCAACTGAAGAGAAGAGAAAAGTAATGCATGGGTTTCAAGCTTCACTCAATAAGAAAACCTCAACGAAAATGGTGAAGAAGGCTACAAGATCCAACTAACAAGGTGTTTATTCTTCAAAAAGGACAGATGTCAAGGCTGAAAAGGAAGAAAAATTGACTCACTAAATCACTCAGCAGAAGACACACAGAGGCAAACCCTAAACAAGGCAGTTCTGGAGGTTTTTTTGGCCAAAAAGAGGCTGGCTCTCTGTTGCCAAGGGCAAGGAGTGTTATTGCGCTCTGTGCAAAGGTATGGGGGAGCGCTGGCACTCTGTGAACACTAGGATAGGGGCGCTAGGGTCTAAAAGCCCCAGAAATGTAAAAAATTCCAAAAATTGGGATTCAAGCTTGACAAATATGCTAAATGTGATAAAGTAAGGAGCCAATCAGCTCATGAAACTAATCAAATAGGAGTGAACCAGGTCCGAAACAATCAAGGGATAGAACAAGGTCAATGAGGAGAAAAATCCAAACAAGAGGTTTCGATTTGAGGCTATCTCCCCAGTGGAGTCGCCAGTTTTTGTTGTAGGAAAATCTCCCCGCGGACAGGTAGATCACCTCTAGAGCTTGACCTTAACCCTAGACAGAAAAGTGCTTATCATGGACACTGACTTCCTTTCAAATCTATCTAAACTAACACATGAGAAGGAAGGATGAAAGAAGTACCTTCTTATCGACGTTTGTCCCTGCACGCTACGAGTTGCGCTCCAATCCTTTGCTCTTCGCTGGATCCTGTGGACAAAACAAGATACAACCGCTTCCTACTCTATTGATGTTAGCTTGAAAACAGATCTATCAACTAGTGATAATTTCATGTGACATTAGACACAAACTAGAAAGAAACAGGCCAAGCGTGTCATATTGATGAGAATAACGACAGCAGTACTTAAAATCGTAGATGCGAATGCGACAGCTTCATCAAGTCCCCTTCGTCTAACCCTTGCCTGAAAGCTCCACAACCTAGATAACAGCAGCTTCACTGATCACTCTCCTTTGGCTGGCTGTAAGTTTCCTCCAAGATCATAAGTTTCATAAATTCAATTCTTCCCCCTTTCCACCATCATAGAGATTGTTTATATAGGTTAAGAGGAGCTTAACCTCTTGAGTTATCTTTAGAACAAGTTGGGAACCTTCTCCTTAGATCAGGGATTTCTCGATGAAATCAAGAATTCGAGCACAACTGACTCCTAATCTCGAAATATCCTCCCCTTATTCTCCTCAACGGGCCAACTACTGCCTCAGATTAGGAAGCACTCCCTTAGAAGGGGCATCAGAGTGCTGCAACGCTTCTTGGTAAGCCTTGGGGAGCGCCAGCGCTCTCAAGATGAGAAACACTCCTTCAGAGGGGCCTGGGGAGCGTTATAACACTCCCTGAAGCATTGTAGGGGAGCACCAGTGCTTCTGGGGCTGAAGTAGGGGAGTGCTCCCCCTCCAAATCTTTGTTTTTGGGCTCCTTTCAGGTGTCAAGAGTTATTTGAGTTCAGTAAACCAATTCTCCTCCTTCAAATCATTCATGTGAGGTATTATAAGTGCCTTCTTAGTGTCGTTGTCATGACAATATATCTGAACATCATTTGCGACACTAGTGACCAACTTGCGACACTTGCGAAAGTTGTAGGGAAGATGCGACACTTACGACAAATGAGAGGGACATGCGACACTTATCCAGCTGAGCAATTTTGATGTGTAACACCGGGCACGTACACATGCGGGTTGTATGAGGACAGGGCACGTACAATAGATAAAATCATGGAGATTTTTGTTTTATATGATGATTGGTTGTTGAAGACTGGAGTAGGTTCTAGATCTGCACTCTATGGGCTCAAATCTTCCACAGAGATTTTGGTATGGTGATATTATTGACTTGATGGATATTCTTGTTTGTTTGGTGAATGCTTAAGGAATTCTTGGTATGGTTGTTATGATATGGTTTGAGTTGGTTGATGGAGTGAGCATCACTCTTATGATTCAATATTGATATGATGGTTATAGTATACTGGTTGTTTACACATGTTTGAGTAGCATTTATATTGTATGATTAAGAAGCATGAATAAGATATTGGAGAGCTTGGATGTGTTTTGACTGGCTAGTGGTTAGTTTGGACAGTGAAAGAGAGAAGACAATGTGATTGCAGGGAGAAAAATATTTGAATATGTGAAGCAAAGCAAAACCCTAGTTTCTTAGAAGTATGCATATGTTACATTATAGATTGGTTGCGTACATACACTGGCTGTAGTGAGCCAAGCCGTGTACACACGTGGGTTGCACTACTAACATGTCGCGTACCTGTGACAGATTTATATCTATGGAGGATTGTTTCCTTAACTCAATTGGTGTTGAGGATTTAAGTTGAGTCTTTCATATAGAGTTGGTGCTCTTGTAGAGTTGTACTCTATTCAATTGTTGCTGATAAACCCCAAGGATTGTAGTCCGTAATAAAAAGAAAAATTGTACATACATCTTGTGTTATTTAAGTTTCTTGTGGTGATGACTTGTTGATGATATATTGTCAATATATATTGTTGATATGTGTTCACATCTAACTAGGTATAAATGACATCAATGAGTAATTAATAAATGTTGAATGCTAACTAATGAGTTTTGTGTAAGTGGGAAGTTTTGTGAAAAAGAGCCCCACACTCATTCACCCCCCCTCTGAGTGTGGTAGGTGTGTCCAACAATTGGTATCAGAGCGAGGCATTCACTATAAGCCTTAAAAATCTTGGAGGAGCTCCATGGACACAAAAATGGATGATGAAGTTCCAATCCTTGATGAGGAAAACTATTCTACTTGGAGAATAGAGATGAGAATGCATTTGATTGAAGTGGGAATAGGTATTTGGAAGGAAGCCATTGGTGGATCAGTTTCATTGAAGAACAAGTCAAATTTTGCAGCTCAAAGGGAAGGAAAGAAGAATGATGCATTGGCTCTGAATACCATTCTTAGTGGACTCTCAAGCCCTATCAAAGAGAAAATGGGACAATGCACTTCTGCCAATGATCTATGGCTAAATCTAGAGGATACATATCAAAGAAAAAAGGAAGACCTTGAAGACAACTCCATCAAGAAGAATGAAGGTAAAGAATCTCCAAAAACTCTTGATTGCATTATTTCTAAATGTGATGTTGGAACAATGGAAGATCTTGAAGACATTACAAATGAAGGAAAATAATCATGTGATGATGTTGGCAAAGAGGAATATCTTGAAGACATTTCAAATGAAGGTAAATAATATCCACAAACCATTGATTACAATAAGTCAAAATGCGATGATGTTGAATTTTTCTCTACTAGTGAAGAAGATCTAGAATTAGTTTGTATAAAATCAGTTGATTGTTATCTTGTGGAAGAAGTAGAAGAAAAACTATTGGAGCTTAAAGAGAAAATTGAAATAATTCTATATGAATATAGCAATGACCCCTACTATATAGACTATAGATATATTTCGAATAACACAAAGAAGTTTCTTAAAAAGAGTCAAAGGCACATCTTGAAGTTAAGGGAAATTCACAAGGAACAAGAAGAGAGTAATAAGACTCAATTACAAGAAAAGGAAGAAGATATCACAAGACCAAGGAATAAAAAGTATGATAAGAAGGTAGATGATGAGATTAGCAAAAGTCTTGAAACCATTTTCCATCTCAAGATCCAAATTGAAGAAGCCAAAAGGGTAGAGAAATTATTGAAGAATCAAATAAATGAAAAGGAAGAGTCATGTCATAAGTTAGAAGCTGGAGTTATTGATCTTAGAAAGAAAGTAGAGAAGTCAAATAAATTCTTGAATAGCTCACAAATCTTGAGTGAGATCTTGGAAAGTCAAATATCACCCAATGATAAATCAGGTCTTGGATACAAGAAAGAAGCTACACATGTTGAAGAAAGCACCTCAAAGAAGCATGAGGTAAGTCCCTGAAAGGATGAAGAAAATGTTGCAAATAAAACATCTACACAAGGAAAAGAAAATTTCAAAAGAACAAAGAAAGGAAGACATCAAGAAGGTATCCTTGGGACACCAAAGCAAATGTATGAAAGTATTTTTCATGGGCATTGTTATTCATGTAATCGATATGGTCACAAATCTTTTGAATGTAGATATTATGAAAGGATATATAATGGAAGATTTTATAACACCATGAGGTGTTAGAGATGTGATCAAGTAGGACACATTGTTGTTCACTGTCACAACATAAGATGCTACAACTGTAGTGGATTTGGCCCCAAATTCCAAGATTGTTGGAATACAAGAAGAAAGTCCATGATGAGGACTTCACATAGCATGGATAGAAGAAGGAATGAAGTAAGGAAGGGAGACATATTTCAAAATATGGATGCTCAAAGCTCAAGTTTTGAGAAGCAGGGACACCTTCAGAAGTGGGTGAAGAATATTGAGCAACCAGAGCAGAATGGAAGCCTTAAGGGAAGCTATAGTAAGTCATCTACTGAGGTATACGTGGGTGACAGTGGTATCAATTGTGTACATATGCAGGCTAACCTTGAATATGTCACGTACATACGTGAGATGTTGTGAAGCAGGTCATGTATATGTGGTAAATCCTTCGGAAAAAGGCAATGCACATGGGTTGCAGCTTGATGTGATGGTATAACACTTTGTTGCAAGTTCTGACACTATTTTTTGTAGGTTTTCATGATTCTGTATTGGATTATGTAATGTGATGATAAAAATAATGAAAGACCATCTTGGATGCATGGGACTAACCCATGAGTATGGATTGAGACATTTTTTGTTAAAGAAAAATGATGGTTATAACAGTAAAGTTATGGCACCTTGGTTATGTGATATATCAGGATGATGCTAGCTAGAGATGTCATTGATATATTGAAGCATACTAATAGTACATGTATTGATGGATCCTTAGTATTTGTTGTAGTAAATGGAGGATTGAGGCTGATATGTTGGGGTACATGGCTGGTACATATTTTGAGTTTTATTGATATATCTTATGATGTATTATTGGAAGCTCACTTGTTGGGAAAATTGATGCACGAATTTGGCATATGGATGGGATACATATTGGGACATGTAGTTGGTGAGTTGATGAGGTGTGTTGGGCACTTTAATTGTCTAATTAAATAGATAATTAAGGTGTTCAGTATAAATTGTCAAACCCAGGGAAGTTTTGTTATTGCAAGATAATCATGCACAGTCTATGTTATATTATGGAAGCAACATTATTCAAATTGCAGTAAGAAACCAAATTGAAAGATTGAACTTTAACACAAGTTCTTGACACAGATGGAGCTTCTATAGAATTGAAATCACACTTGCACAAATGAAATCCTGAATTGATGGGTGCATAAGAATCCTGGATTATCTTAATCTATTCTAACTTTCTATTTTACTTTTGCAGAAAGAAACTCTGTGCTACTTTTTGAAAGGAGACCTACTTAAATTTAGAAAAGGAATTCACACTTTTGTTTTCAGAGGTTAAATCTAATTCAGGAAAGGAAAGCAATTCTCCAGCAGTATCTAACAATTTACTTTAATTATCATGAGACACACAGATGCACATTAAACATAAAGGAATTGACTGTAACAACATATATATGCTAGAAATGATAAATAGATCAATTATCCAAATCAAAGTGATTAATCTAAAACAACAAAACAAAGGGGAGTTTGTGAGGAAGGTGGGCCCTTTCCCTCTCACTAAATCCACTCAAAAATAGACTATAGTAGGTTAACGAAACTCAATCCACTTCTTTATTAATTCACCAAAAAGGTTCATATACAATGTGTTATTCTTCACTCTCTGTTCACAACTAAAATTCGGTAGTAATGATTACAAAGGCTCTGTTATTTAAAGATAGAGTTATTCAGTTGAAAACATACTTAGAACAGCTTTGAGAATTGAATATTCTCAAGCTGTTCATATGATATACAAAATCTGTTAAATGATCTTCATCATCAGTTTGAACCAAAACATGTAACAGCCTTGAGGATCAGTCTTCATGATTTGAGTTTGCATGAGGGACCAGCTTCTAGGATCGGTGGATATATGTTGCAGTAGGTATAGCAGCTTCCAAAATGGGTGCACAATTGTTGTATTCATGTAACAACATGCAGATTTGGCGCACAACTGTAACGACCTTGTGTAACAACAACGATCTTTCTTTAAGACTTGGTTGTTCTACACATTTTAATCATTAGTTGAATATTCTTGGGTAAAATATGAGAAACGCTACCAATCCAACATGTTAAAGTGAATAAAATATAACATCAATATTAATGATGCATACCTTGGGAAAAAGGGTCTTAGCAACAATTATTAGGCATTTAGCATAGAATTGGTAAGGTTGAATGAGCAAAAGAGATGGTGAAAAGGGGACATTTTTGAGTCCTAACATGCCCCCCAACTAAAAACATTGCATGTCCTCATGCAAACCTCATTCAAGCCTCAATTTGAGTCTGGGTTAAGGAGGTGACTCCTCCAGTGCAAAATTGCTAAGACAATCACTAAGTACCAGTATTGGAAAAACCTGTGTGTACCCCCAATATATGTTATTTTCAAAAATCTTTCTGTGTTGCTTTGTCTTCAAGAACAGAAGTAGTCTAAGTTGCTAGAGTTACGACTGGTGAGTGTAACAGAGGTGTTTGTTTTAAAGTTGTTGGTAAACCAATAGCTACTTTATGACGTCGAGATCTCCTCTGGCTTACTGGTTCCTATGGAACAATAAGGTCACATTCTGTTTTCACTGAGAAATTGGTTGGTTCCTCAGCCTATCCATTCATTGGTACTTTGAAAATTTTATATCCTGCCCAAAAATAAATATCACCACATTGGTAGCACATGTGCTCTTCATTCTCCTTCATAATTGTTGTCGCATGAGCTAATATTTCCAAAAATGAATTCCCTGAGTTTCTTTGTTGAGCAACCTGCAAGTCCTTCATTAGGGAATCTAACTATGCTTTGAGGTGGTAATTTTATTTCCTTAGTTCAACAATCTTGGCATTCTCAATACCTTGTATCTTATTTTCAATCTTAGCAAATAGCTAAGCAAGTGGTACATTGTCATTATCCTCTCTAGTTTTTGTAACTGGTTCTTGTGTAATAGTTACATCTGGCATGACTGGTTCTTGTGTGGCAGCCTCTTCTTGGTCAGCTGGTTCTTGTGTGAAATCCTCTTCCTAGTTAGCTGGTTCTTGTGTAACAACTAAGTTCAGGGAAGAGGTTGGTTCTTGTGTAATAACCTCATTTTGAAAAACTGAGGATAATGGACGAAGAATGGGCACTACTTTCTCTATATTTGTCCATCCAACTGCAACTTCAGCAAGTCTTGTTGACCTATTTCTCCTTTTTAGTAAAGTATATATAAAAACAGAAGATCTCCTCTTACGTTTAGGAGAAGGAATGTGTTCTTCGATAATCAAGCTAGAAGAAGGAGGGAGTTCTTAAATAATCAAGATACAAGAAGGAGGGAGTTCTTCAACAACCATACAAGGAGGAAATTATGGGATGTTGGGGTCTGGTAATATCTATACCTTGTCACCTGACGAATGATGCACATAACCATCAAGCAGATCCGATGATTCTGGTGCAACTCGTTGACATTCTGCTTGCAATGATAAAATAGTGTCTTGGAATTCCTTACACAGTGTGAAACCAGGAATACGTACCTCCATAAAATCGGTTATCCTTTCACTTAGATTGGTATCATTGATATCAAAATCTGGAAGTGTCTGAGTATCAACAAGATTATGACACTCTATCGCAACAACTTTGTCGATATCTTTCTAAGATTTTATTTTAGATCAACGTTTTGTTTTCTGAGGCAATTTAGTGGCAGTGACAGTAGGGGTTTCAATGGATGTTGCAGCGATATAAGGATTCTAATTTATTTTTGGCTCAATAGTAGAAGTAATTGTCATGTTGTTAGTTACAATGGGGTCTGAACTTATGTTGTAATTAACTTTTCTTACCTAGTTTTCTTCCTCGATAAAGTAGAAATAGGGGCAGGAGTTGCCCGTTTCTTAGCTTTAGGAGTAGGAGTGAGGTCATCAACAATTTCTATTGCGGCCAAGGGTTGAGGTTTGTGAGGCTCAATTACTTCCATAGCAATAGGGTTTGGATTATGTTCTTTCTAAACATTGTCGAGGCATTAATGAGTTGTGTGGGAAGTGATTCTGATTTTGTGTTTGGTATTCACAGTGGGTTTACGGGGAATTACAATCGAGGTTTTAATGGCTGGTGCAGTTGAGGGCACAGGAGTTGACTATTCTATGTTTCCTGCATCAGCAGGTGCAACAGTTGACTGGTCTAGGTTGGTTGTAACAACAAGTGCATAAATGGGTTGTTAAGGGTTGGCTATGGCAGCAGGCACAGTAGATGGCACAGGCTGTTAAGAACCAAATATCAATATAGCATAGAAAACCCTCAGAAAAAGTACTCAACGCCTTGAAAAAGAGATAATTTCAAATAATAAGCCTCTTCGAGGGGGTAACCTCCTTTTACCCCACTTAAATGTTCAAGTACAAGATGATTCAAAATGAAAATGTCTCCTTGGTATATATAGGAGACTAGGAGGTATAATTACAATTAATGGCCTAAAGCCGACATAAATAAAATAAAATTACTAATATAATATGCTCCAATTAAGGGGTAATGAGCCAATATTAGGGCTTAACATGACCCTCCCCTTGAGACAAGTGTTGTCCGCAACGCTTGAGTAACCCTGGATGCTTTTGTATAAAAGACTCATCTTCCCAAGTGGAATCTTCAGCTGATAGTTTCCTCCATTTAATGAGATACTCTGAAATGGATCTATTCCTCAGCTGGCGAATTCTTGTGACAGTGATGGATTCATGCTCCAATATGATTTTTTCTTCCTCATCAAGTTATGGAAATATAGTTTGAACTGGGATCTTGTCGCCTATAACCTTATTTAAGCATGAAACATGGAAAGTTGGGTGTACTCGTGAAGATGCAGACAACTCCAATTTGTATGCCATAGTACCAATCTTTTGCAACACCTTATAAGGGCCATAGTAATTTGGTGATAATTTATTATCCTTATTGGCTTGCTTGAGGGACATTTGTTTGTATGTTTGTAGTCTTAAAAACACCCAATCCCCTACTTCAAAACTTCTTTCACTACGATGTTGATCTGCTTGTTGTTTCATGCGATTTTGTGTCATGGTCAGGTTGTCCTTTAAGATTTGGAGAACTTGTTGTTGATTCTCGATGTGATCTTCCACTGCTTGAAC
>ML777459.1:0-19230 GCA_009831015.1 Picea engelmannii | reverse complement strand
CTTTGCGGGCCTGTGGCTTGCTCAAGTTCTTCAAATTGCAAAAGATGAAGAGAGAGATTCTATTACTTGAGCACATAATTGGCCTTTGGGATGTTGCGGAACAGGGATTTCGTATTGGTACACAACTCCTAACCATTGAGTTGGAAGATGTGTAATTTTTGACCGGCCTCTCGAAGAGAGGGGTCCCCATATTCTTTACTGGGTAGAGGGAATTACCTGAGCAGGTGGACGTGTATCTGGCATGCCACTGTGTTCCGGGAGCAAGGTTGGTAGGGGGTAGGATCCCTATCAAGGATATACGAGATATGCCTCTCCAATCCATATTATTTGCTATCACAAGTGTGACCGGAAGTACTAGTGATCATTTGGCATCGAGATCATAGGTGGCCTATGGTGTTCAGTGTTTGGAGCCAACACTGTTCAATTGGAGTGCAACGTTCCTTCGGAATGTGAAGGAACAAATCTCACGGTGCAGGACTGGTCAGAAGAAGTTCGACTATGGTTTGTTTCTAGTCTCGTTTTTTCTAGAGCGCTTCCCTCAGATGCAACCTCAAATAGCACTGGCAGTACGACCAGTGGATGAGCCTTGGATGGAGAGGTGGACTAGCCTGTCTCCGAGGCTAGTTTCGGAGTCAGAGTTCCACTTTACTGGTGATTTCTTTGCCTGGCTGAGGCGGCAGTACCTCTGGATCGAGGACTTCCCATATGTCGATGTAGACTTCCGTGGGAGTATGGACTTGATTTTTCCCGAGGGGGAATATTGGGATGAGTCAGGTACGAGACTAAGCCTTACCTTGTCCAGTTTTTGTTTTTTAAGTTTTTGATGTATATGTATTTTTTTTGGGTATGTAAAAGAGTTTTAACAGATGTTTTGTTCTCAACATGCAGACAAGGGAGCAGTGCACCCAGCGGATATACCAGTACCAGGGCGTTGTGGAGGCACCTCAGTCACAGCAGACCCAGCAGTACCGGTGGCGGGTCTCCGAGAGGTTGAGAGGAACCTCCAACACCTTACGATGGGTATCCCTCCTCTGTGGAGGGGGGATGTGCCTTTACATCTGCAGTGGCACACTGTAGGGGTTCTAGAGAATATCAATTCTCTGTTGAGGTGCGTAGTGCGTGCAGTAGTGTGTTACTCACATCACAATGCAGTGCGGGGAGATTAGAGTCTCCCCATGATTATGTTTTTGTATGCCTTGTCAGGCGATGTTGTATGGGTGTATGGACCCAATATTTTGCTCTCTTACACACTTTTTGATGTAACCCAAACATTTCAGTCACGTCGTATATATATATATATATATATATATATATATATATATATATATATATACATTTTCGAGTTTTTATTATGCCAATGATGTGTACATGATGATGTCCGTGATGTGTTTTAATTTACATGCAATGTACAGTTTTGCTTTCCTTAAATCTTATATGTGGGAAAGATACCGATCCATAATATAATTAGCTAATGAATCCAAAACACTATTAAGTTCTCTCGGAACGTTCGAGACGACGAACTTGCAAGTGTAGGCATAGCAGGATAGGACTATGGATAGCGTAGATACGGTTGATTTGACAAACCACCAGTTGGGAGTCTAAGTAAATAATGATGCGAGAAATACCTAGAGAGGAAGATTGGGTCAGTAGTCCAATGAAAACATGATATTCTGCCATATTGTTGGTTGTTGGTCCTAAATAAATGCCTCCTGAACTCACCACCTGATCAAATTGGTAAATAATCCAAGCTGCTGAAGCAATGTTACGGGTATGTCGGCTAGCGCCATCCGCGAACCCAAAAAATATAGGAAAGGAAGATGTCATCTGCGCATGAAAACACAGGCATAGTCATGAGTGGCAACGGTAAAGACTCGAGCACGTGAAAGAAAATAGACACACCAAAACTAAATACAATAATGTACAAAGTATGAATTCTAGGTGATCTAGGCATAGTACTTCTTAAGGTAAAGCCTGTTTCGAGGCTCTCCTAGGGAGATTCCGTCGTGATCAACTAGTTCGTAGGCACCTTTATGTAGGACACGCTTCACGATGTAGGGACCGTGCCACATGGGTTCTAACTTTCCTGTCCCCAATTTATCGTGAGCTTGGTCGTAAACAAGGACTAAGTATCCTTCTGTGAAAGTTTGAGGGTGGACGGATTTGTCATATTGACTTTTAATTCATTTTTGATGTGCCTCATTGGCGAGAGCAGCATTGTGACGCGTTTCGTCCAGTTTGGACAAGTACAGAAATCATTCTTCTTCAGCGGAAGTATGGGGCAGGAGTTTTACTTTCAGTTTGAGTGATGGAATCTCACACTCGATTGGTAGGATGACTTCAATGCCATAGACCAACTAGAATGGAGTGAATCCAGTTGAAGTTTTCACAGAGGTGCAATAATCCCAGAGAGCGGAGAACAATTGTAGATGCCACGATGTTTTGTTTTCCCCTAACATGTGTTGGATCATGGTTTTTAGGACTTTGTTGATAGCTTCAACTTGTCCATTCGCTTGAGGGTAGTAAGGGGATGAGTTTTCATGGCGAAAACCCAATTTGACATGTAACTCGCTCATCATCTGGTTTTTGAAGTGTGCATCGTGGTCAGTGACAATGGCACGTGGTACACCAAAACGAGTTATGATGTGGTTGAAGAGGAATAGAACTGCAGTACGGCCATCATTCAAGAAGGTAGGCATAGCCTCAGCCCATTTGGTGAAGTAATCGACGACGACGATGATGTAACCGTGCCCCTCGGCTGAGGTAGGCTTACACTACATGAAATCAATGCCCCATTTTGCAAAGGGGCCAATGGTGATAATTGGGTGCAGCGTCATAGGGTGGGTGCGTGCCTTCTTGTTAAATATCTGGCAGGGTGGGCATTTCTTGACAGCCTCGATACAATCTTTGAAAATCGAGGGCCAAAAATAGCTGGCACATAGGATTTTTTGGGCTGTGGCCATACTGGAAAGGTGGCCGCCACAGGCGCCAAGGTGACAATCGTTCAAAACGCGTTCAGCCTCTTCGTGAGTCAGACATCAACGAAGGATGGTGTCGATGCCACGACGATATAAGGTGTCATTGGGGATGAGATAACGGCGAGAGTGGTGACGAATGCGTTGTCGCTCTTCACGAGAGATGTTGGGATGAAAACGTTGTGTTTGAAGGTAGAGGAGAATGTCTCCATACCAAGGATCAGAGGTGCTAATGAGGAAGAGAGATTCATCGGGGAGAGAATCTCTGGGTTCAATGTTTTCATCGGCACGAGGAAAAGAACAGATGAGCTCGGCAAACACCAGGGATTTTTTGGCTTTCGCCTTTGTAAACTCAAGATCGAATTCTTGAAGAATAACAATCCATTTCGAATATTTTCCCCCAAGTACTTGACGTGTCAGGACGTGGTACATGGGGTTGGAGTCTGCGATTACCGTGGTGGTGCGTAATAAGATGTAATGGCGGAACCTTTCGACAGCGATGACAGCTGCCAGAGCCAGTTTCTCGACATGTGAATATCTAAGTTCGGGTCCAGATAAACTCTTGTTCAGATAGTAAATCACATGTTCTTCATTGTTGGAGTCTTCTTGGACTAACACCATTGCGATGGTGGAAGTAGAAGCGGCCAAGTAAAGGATATAATCCTTTGTATACTCAGGTGGATGTAACAAAGGTGCACGGGTCAAAGCGTGCTTGAGAGCGTCGAATGACCGTTGATATGCGTCATCCCAAATGAAAAGGACGTTCTTTTGCAGTAACCGCATAAATCCTTTAGTGATCTCGGCATAATTGCAGATGAAACGGTGAAGAAAGTTTGCTTTTCCTTGCAAACTTTGGAGTTGGGTTAAATTGGTGGGTGGGGGTAAGGCTAAGATGGCCTTGATATTTAAGGGGTCCACCCTAATCCCATCTTTGGAGACAATGAAACCGAGGAGTCGACTGTATTTGACAGCGAAAATGCATTTGTGTGGGTTCAGGCGAATACGGTAGAACCTACATCGCAGAAAAATCACGCGTAAGTGATCAATGTGTTCGGATCGATTTAATGAATGTGTGGGTAAATCGTCAAGATACGGTTATGCGGTATGTTTGATGTCGTGAAAAGCGTACGACATGGCTCGCTGGAAAGTGGCTCCAACATTTTTAAGGCCAAAAGGTAGCTTTCGGTAGGCGAAGGTTCCCCAAGGGCAGATGAAGGTTGTCTTGTGTTGATCTGTAGGCAAGATTTCAATCTGGTTATATCCAGAAAATCCATCCATGAAAGAAAAGATTACGCTCCCCGTGCAGTTGTCGATGATTTGGTCGATGAAGGGCATAGGGTAGTTGTCCTTAGGACAAGCTTTGTTGAGATCTCTATAGTCAACGTAAACACGAATGGTCCCTTGTTTCTTAGCAATAGGAACGAGGTTGGAGACCCATTCGGTTAAAGGGACGGGATAGATGAAGCCATATTTTAGAAGTTTTTCAACTTCTGCCTTTATAGCTGCGACTTTCTTGGGATGAACCGGGCGAAGCTTTTGCCGAACCGATTTCACGTCAGGGTAAGTTTTGATTTCGTGTACGACGATCGAAGGATCGATCCCTGGAATTTCCTCGTAACTCCATGCGAAGACATCGCAGAATTCCTTGAATAAAGTGGTGTAAGAGACCACTTCGTCGGGTGTGCAATTAGCACCAAGGTTGATATTTTCCATGACACCTTCTTTGATTGAAATGTCAATCGTGGCCGTAGTGGAGATGTTACCCATGTTCCCCTCAGAGAGAGTATCTGTCGTGAGGATAGGAGATTGCGGAACTTCAGTAACATCGGGGGGGAAGACAGATCGTATTTCCTTAATTTCTTCCAAAGATGGAGGAAAAGAGGATCAATGGTGGTTGTCATCCCATGGAAAATCGTCGATGCTAAGCATTTCCATGATAGATTCATCCGAAGGAAAGATATGGGAAATGTAATCGACGACAGATGATAGGGAATCTAACCAAGAGGGCACCGAATAAGTATCGGGTGCCAATGAATGTGAATCGTTTGACGAGGGAGAGGCGGATTGAATAGCTACGTATGCGGCCCCAGCTGGGCTCAGTGGCATTGTGTCACCGAGCACATCGAATTCCAAAGGACTAGGCACAATCCAAGGGTCAGATGATTCCAAGGATTGATAAGGCAAAGTCGAGATCATATTGACGATGGAAATATGATGTGCAGTAGGTGGAAGTGGTGTAGGAAAGGTACCCATGAGGCTAGATTCTTTCAATAAGCCAACACCAACGCTTTCATACGTAACCGGGTGGTCTCCCAGAAAAGGAATGTTGTCGGTAGCGGGGATGCGAGCATCGGGTGTGCAGAAATCAAGCTGATCGATGGTAACAATTTTGCCTTGATGGGGGAATTGTACACATCGAAACACCGATGAGGCGACGACAGTCATCACATAGAACCAACTTCTTCCAAGTAGTAGGTTGTAATCGAGGGGGGCATCGACCACCTCGACGTCAACAGTAATAGTTTTTTCGCCCAACTGAACGGCTAAGGATTGTAATAATCCATGAGGATGAAAACCTCATCCATCAAAGGCACGTAACAATGTAGTATATTTGTTAAGGGTGGGTGATTTCAAGCCTTTCCAACAGGCTAAGGACATGACACAGGTGGAGGCTCCCTCATCCAGGATGGTTCGGTGGATTTGTTGATTTTGAACAACCACATCAATTTGGAATGCTAGCTGGTGGGAGAGTCACGGTTGGTGATCATCTAGGTTAAATGTGAGGTAGTTTGATGACTCAGGGTCAAAAGCGCCAATAGCGGCTAAGAGTGTTCTACGTTGGCTGGGACAGTGTTGTAGAACTTCCAAGGCGGACATGGCACAAGGGGCTTGGGCCAAATATTCTACGATATTGTAGTTTTGGGTAGCCCGTGAATTAGGATTGAATGTAGATTTATGGATGGTGCTCTTAGGGGGGCATAGGATAGAGTCAAAAGATGGTTTCTCAATCTGGAGTGTCCCGGATGGAGGGCTAACAGATGGAGGATTGGCGAAGGGTGGTAACGGGTCTGACGGAGAACCGTTAGCGACCTTCGGCTTATCAGATTTAACTGGCGTGTCATATGTCGCAGAGCAAGTTGTTAAGTTAACTCTGTTAAACATGTAAATGTGGGCACTTATTGAGGCCTCATCGTGGGGTTGGTTGGAACTACCCCCCGGCATGGGGGTTTGTGCAACCAAAGATTGTTGTTGCGGGAAAGGTTGAGTGAGAACAACGGGTTGTGAATTCCCCTTGAAAAGTTTGGCCACTTCATCGCGATGTGGGCAGTCTCGAGTGTAGTGATCGTCACCACAAATGAGACATGGGAATTTCGATTTTCGTTGTGGTTTTTTTCCGGCAGCAGGGGTTTGCGGTTGGGTCTTGGGTTGCTCATTGTTGTTCTTTTTCTTTGGTTTGTTTCTCGCTTTATTCTTGCCCCCAAGTTGTTTTGAAGGGGTTGATTGGACCGTATTCACATCAGAGACCTGAGTTTGAGGTGGGGTAGAAGAGGGTGCAGTCGAACTGGGAGCAGTTGTGGAAGCAGGTCGCTGGATTGTTCCAGTAGACTGAGTAGGGAATTGAGTTTTGACAGAGCCAATAACTCCATCCGCATGCGAAGCAGTCGATGCTTTGGATGGGTCATTAGTGGCATGGGTAGCGTTCGGTATCAACTCATATAGAGTATCAGATTGTGAATAGACTAAGTCCAAGTACTGAGCCCGGGCGATGGCTTCTTCCTCGGTGACCATGCCACCCATGGCAACATCACGAGCGATCTGGGGTAATAGTGATTTCGTGAACCATTCCGCTAACAATTGGTCAGGAATGACCGCTTTGATTAGCCTTCATCATCGTCTCCATTCATGGATATGATCGGAGATATGTATGGAAGTGGTATGACGAAGAGAGGTTAATAGTTCAGTACTCGTCTCGTAACGAATGGGTAGTTGGAAATGTGTGAGGAAGGACATGGCAAGGGAGTTGAAATGATGAAAAGATGCACGTGGTAATTCAATATACCATTTTGTTGTGGAACCCGTAAGTGTTCATTGGAAAAGACACAAACGAATCGAATCGTCCATGAGGGAGTTGGATGAACACCACAAATGGAAGGTAATCACGTGGTTGTTTGGGTCTTCTCCGGGCTTTTCGTCGAATTTTGGGATATCAGAAGGAAGTTTAGCTGGAATGGCTGGCCAAACCGGAGAATGATAAATGGGATCATTCGTTAATCGAGACAAGTCTGGAAGGTCCAGGGTGGCTAGAAATGGTAGTTGTCGGTTAACCTGTGGGTAATGCTGGTGTGGCAGAGGGACACCCGTGGGGCCTAATACTGGGTTATGTGGATAATTATAACTCGTGGGCCCTCTCATGTGAGGTTGGTTTTGACCAAGGTACATAGGATTTGAGATGTTTTGAGAAGTGTTGGTGAGTGGAGGATAACTGGATGGGTTTTGTGGATTATAGGGTGGGTTTGGCATTTGTCCATAAGGGGGTTGTTGCGGAGTTTTCACATTTTGTCCTATGGAGCCATGCGGATTTCCTTGAAAAGGGATGCTCCACGGATTAGGTGCGGTGAACACATTTTGTCCTTGTGGTTGATGGTGTACTCCAGATTGAGGTTGCTCCCCAGCATGAGGGTGCCCCCCGAATGGAATTTTTCCTCCGGTGGGAGGATACCCCCCAGTGTTAGGGTTCCCTCTGAATGGAATTTGTCCTCCAGAGGGAGGATGCCCCCCAGTTTGAGGTAGATTTCCCGGGATCTGAAAGCCAGATGTCAATGATGGACCGGTGCCACCGATCGGGTTAGGACCACCAAGACCAGTCCCTCCGGGTTGTTGGATAGGTATGGAACTTCCTGGTATAGTTTGGGTAGTGGTTTGGGCAGTGGTGGTAGCGGAATCATTCAATTCCCTAAATCCAAAAGGGAGTGTAGGTCTTGGTGTTATAGGTGTGCCAATCGGGGCTTGATTAACTACCGCATTACCGGCAGGGATAGTTGGAATGTGTGGGGCTATTGTCGAATGGGCTGTCTGGAGGGGAATTGTAGACCTTGGGCCAACGAACGGTATGTTCGGACCAACGGTTGGTGTGGCCGTAAAAGTGGTAGTATCGGTGAAATGATTTGGGGGTACAGTATAGGACAAGGGTGCATCGACACCTTCTCCTGTTCCATAAAGATCTCTCACCAAGCGTGGTGGACTTCGAACAACGTCCGCAATCCAAAAAGGGTCACTGGCTAAAGGGTTCTGAGAAGACCCAGCCGGAATGTCAGAAGGATGGATGACCACAAATTCTCCAGTGGAATTCAGGTGGAGGATCTGTCGTTCGTATTCCTCCGGAATGCGATAAGCTTCCGGAGATTCTGAGACAATTCGGAAATTCTCCAGAGGGATGGGAACTTCTTCTTGAGAAGTTGTAGCATTATGAACCTCGCTCTATTGAGGAGATTCCTCCATGGAATGAGGGGGTAAAGGGGTGTTTACTTCCATATTTTTTGGAGGAAGTCCCTGTAGCCTCCGCGAGCGGCGTGGAGTGTCAATGTTGGCGGAGAAGAGTCGGCGAAATAAATCTATGGTCAACTAACGAAAAGAAACAACACACGCTAAAAAAATCTAAGAATCACAACCAAGAAAACAGGACCTTCTTTTGATGACCGTACTAGTTGGTGATGAAATCCAACGTCGCGTGATCAAGTCTAGAAGGGGCGGGGATAGGGTGGAACAGTTACAATGGTGACCTTCTTAACAGACTTACACCTTGGTGCAAGCTTCCACGCAGTAATTGTGGATTTACCCTCCAAGGAGCCCGAGTGAGTTTGACCAATGTTTGCTCTAGGTACAGTGAGACTTCCCGTCACCGTCACCTTGTGTAAGACCCTAAAGATAATGGCCACTAAGGTTACCAATTCGCAGTCAGCCCCTGGGCGGGAACAGTCGACAGTCCGATCCAAACGTACGGGCAGGGTATCAAGCCCGAAATCAACTAAAATGCTTCCACGCAGTAATTGTGGATTTACCTCAAAGTGACCCCCATAATACGATCCGACCACCACAATCAGTTAAACCACGGAGGGTAGCTTATCCGAATGCGACCTCGTGCGTAACCCCTGTGTGAGAGGGGGATCCCAGGCAAACTTATACGATAACTGGATTTACTCTCCCTAACTCAGGATGCTATTGTTTGTTTTAGAAACTTTGGAGAGTTATGCTCACATCCCTAATCCAAAGTACTAATCCTATTCTACTGTTGGTGGAGGATCCTAGAAAATAAAAAGTTCTAGATAACTTTTAATTAGCGTTGATTTTTATGGATGTTCTTTACACAAAGGGGTGCATGGAAGTGAAACAAATGGAATTATGACTCTGAACCAAAGAATGCATCAAATATGATAAGCAGTCATTTTCTTTCGATGAACATCTAGCTAAGGGAGGGAGAGAGAGTTCTTTCACTAATCTAGCACAAATAAGGAATGCCCTCAAACAATTCTTTTCTCAATCAAATCCTGATGTAATGAAAAAACTTTTAAGATACCTTCTGATATGCACAATCAATCATGCAGATGCCTTTTTTTTTTCTTTTTTATTGTTTGCGTATGAGTGATGATCAATACAACACAATGCTCGTCTTTCTAATTATCTTCTTGGTATGGATGAAAACCAAACTAGCACACGCAAAAAATCACACAAACAATACACCCTTTCGTAGCAATCAAAACGAAAAAGTGACAGAAAGAGAGACAATCAAAGAGAAAACAAACTTCACACCCAAAATCAAAATTTGAAGAACAATGAACTTGATTGAAATCAAGACAAAGAGGTCTATAGGCCTTTGATGACCTTCACCAGGGTTTTTACTCAACTGAAGAGAAGAGAAATGTAATTCATGGGTTTCAAGCTTCACTCAATAAGAAAACCTCAACGAAAATGGTGAAGAAGGCTACAAGATCCAACTAACAAGGTGTTTATTCTTCAAAAAGGACAGATGTCAAGGCTGAAAAGGAAGAAAAATTGACTCACTAGATCACTCAGCAGAAGACACACAGAGGCAAACCCTAAACAAGGCAGTTCTGGAGGGTTTTTTGGCCAAAAAGAGGCTGGCACTCTGTTGCCAAGGGCAAGGAGTGTTATAGCGCTCTGTGAAAAGGTATGGGGGAGAGCTGGCACTCTGTGAACACTAGGATAGGGGCGCTAGGGTCTAAAAGCCCCAGAAATGTCAAAAAATTCCAAAAATTGGGATTCAAGCTTGACAAATATGCTGAATGTGATAAAGTAAGGAGCCAATCAGCTCATGAAACTAATCAAAGAGGAGTGAACCAGGTCTGAAACAATCAAGGGATAGAACAAGGTCAATGAGGAGAAAAATCCAAACAAGAGGTTTCGATTTGAGTCTATCTCCCCAGTGGAGTCGCCAGTTTTTTTTGTAGGAAAATCTCCCTGCGGACAGGTAGATCACCTCTAGAGCTTGACCTTAACCCTAGACAGAAAAGTGCTTATCATGGACACTGACTTCCTTTCAAATCTATCTAAACTAACACATGAGAAGGAAGGATGATAGAAGTACCTTCTTATCGACGTTTGTCCCTGCACGCTACGAGTTGCACTCCAATCCTTTGCTCTTCGCTGGATCCTGTGGACAAAACAAGATACAACCGCTTCCTACTCTATTGATGTTAGCTTGAAAACAGATCTATCAACTAGTGATAAGTTCATTTGACATTAGACACAAACTAGAAAGAAACAGGCCAAGCGTGTCATATTGATGAGAATAACGATAGCAGTACTTACAATCGTAGATGTGAATGCGACAGCTTCATCAAGTCCCCTTCGTCTAACCCTTGCCTGAAAGCTCCACAACCTAGATAACAACAACTTCACTGATCACTCTCCTTTGGCTGGCTGTAAGTTTCCTCCAAGATCATAAGTTTCATAACTTCAATTCTTCCCCCTTTCCACCATCATAGAGCTTGTTTATATAGGTTAAGAGGAGCTTAACCTCTTGAGTTATCTTTAGAACAAGTTGGGAACCTTCTTCTTAGATCAAGGATTTCTCGATGAAATCAAGAATTCGAGCACAAATGACTCCTAATCTCGAAATATCCTCCCCTTATTCTCCTCAACGGGCCAACTACTGCCTCAGATTAGGAAGCACTCCCTTAGAAGGGGCATCAGAGCACTGCAGCGCTTCTTGGTAAGCCTTGGGGAGCACCAGCGCTCTCAATATGAGCAGCGCTCCTTCAGAGGGGCCTGGGGAGCGTTATAACACTCCCTGAAGCATTGTAGGGGAGCACCAGCGCTTCTGGGGCTGAAGTAGGGGAGTGCTCCCCCTCCAAACCTTTGTTTTTGGGATCCTTTCAGGTGTCAAGAGTTATTTGAGTTCAGTAAACCAGTTCTCCTCCTTCAAATCAGTCATGTGAGGTATTATAAGTGCCTTCTCAGTGTCATTGTCATGACAATATATCTGCACATCATTTGCGACACTAGTGACCAACTTGCGACACTTGCGAAAGTTGTAGGGAAGATGTGACACTTACGACAAATGAGAGGGACATGCGACACTTATCCAGCTGAGCAATTTTGATGTGTAAAACCAGGCACGTACACATGCGGGTTGTATGAGGAAAGGGCACGTACAGTAGATAAAATCATGGAGATTTGTGTTTGATATGATGATTGGTTGTTGAAGACTAGAGTAGGTTCTAGATCTGCACTATATGGGCTCAAATCTTCCACAGAGATTTTGGTATGGTGATATTATTGACTTGATGGATATTCTTGTTTGTTTGGTGAATGCTTAAGGAATTCTTGGTATGGTTGTTATGATATGGTTTGAGTTGGTTGATGGAGTGAGCATCACTCTTATGATTCAATATTGATATGATGGTTATAGTATACTGGTTGTTTACACATGTTTGAGTAGCATTTATATTGTATGATTAAGAAGCATGAATAAGATATTGGAGAGCTTGGATGTGTTTTGACTGGCTAGTGGTTAGTTTGGACAGTGAAAGAGAGAAGACAATGTGATTGCAGGGAGAAAAATATTTGAATATGTGAAGCAAAGCAAAACCCTAGTTTCTTAGAAGTATGCATATGTTACATTATAGATTGGTTGCGTACATACACTGGCTGTAGTGAGCCAAGCCGTGTACACACGTGGGTTGCACTACTAACATGTCGCGTACCTGTGACAGATTTATATCTATGGAGGATTGTTTCCTTAACTCAATTGGTGTTGAGGATTTAAGTTGAGTCTTTCATATAGAGTTGGTGCTCTTGTAGAGTTGTACTCTATTCAATTGTTGCTGATAAACCCCAAGGATTGTAGTCCGTAATAAAAAGAAAAATTGTACATACATCTTGTGTTATTTAAGTTTCTTGTGGTGATGACTTGTTGATGATATATTGTCAATATATATTGTTGATATGTGTTCACATCTAACTAGGTATAAATGACATCAATGAGTAATTAATAAATGTTGAATGCTAACTAATGAGTTTTGTGTAAGTGGGAAGTTTTGTGAAAAAGAGCCCCACACTCATTCACCCCCCCTCTGAGTGTGGTAGGTGTGTCCAACAATTGGTATCAGAGCGAGGCATTCACTATAAGCCTTAAAAATCTTGGAGGAGCTCCATGGACACAAAAATGGATGATGAAGTTCCAATCCTTGATGAGGAAAACTATTCTACTTGGAGAATAGAGATGAGAATGCATTTGATTGAAGTGGGAATAGGTATTTGGAAGGAAGCCATTGGTGGATCAGTTTCATTGAAGAACAAGTCAAATTTTGCAGCTCAAAGGGAAGGAAAGAAGAATGATGCATTGGCTCTGAATACCATTCTTAGTGGACTCTCAAGCCCTATCAAAGAGAAAATGGGACAATGCACTTCTGCCAATGATCTATGGCTAAATCTAGAGGATACATATCAAAGAAAAAAGGAAGACCTTGAAGACAACTCCATCAAGAAGAATGAAGGTAAAGAATCTCCAAAAACTCTTGATTGCATTATTTCTAAATGTGATGTTGGAACAATGGAAGATCTTGAAGACATTACAAATGAAGGAAAATAATCATGTGATGATGTTGGCAAAGAGGAATATCTTGAAGACATTTCAAATGAAGGTAAATAATATCCACAAACCATTGATTACAATAAGTCAAAATGCGATGATGTTGAATTTTTCTCTACTAGTGAAGAAGATCTAGAATTAGTTTGTATAAAATCAGTTGATTGTTATCTTGTGGAAGAAGTAGAAGAAAAACTATTGGAGCTTAAAGAGAAAATTGAAATAATTCTATATGAATATAGCAATGACCCCTACTATATAGACTATAGATATATTTCGAATAACACAAAGAAGTTTCTTAAAAAGAGTCAAAGGCACATCTTGAAGTTAAGGGAAATTCACAAGGAACAAGAAGAGAGTAATAAGACTCAATTACAAGAAAAGGAAGAAGATATCACAAGACCAAGGAATAAAAAGTATGATAAGAAGGTAGATGATGAGATTAGCAAAAGTCTTGAAACCATTTTCCATCTCAAGATCCAAATTGAAGAAGCCAAAAGGGTAGAGAAATTATTGAAGAATCAAATAAATGAAAAGGAAGAGTCATGTCATAAGTTAGAAGCTGGAGTTATTGATCTTAGAAAGAAAGTAGAGAAGTCAAATAAATTCTTGAATAGCTCACAAATCTTGAGTGAGATCTTGGAAAGTCAAATATCACCCAATGATAAATCAGGTCTTGGATACAAGAAAGAAGCTACACATGTTGAAGAAAGCACCTCAAAGAAGCATGAGGTAAGTCCCTGAAAGGATGAAGAAAATGTTGCAAATAAAACATCTACACAAGGAAAAGAAAATTTCAAAAGAACAAAGAAAGGAAGACATCAAGAAGGTATCCTTGGGACACCAAAGCAAATGTATGAAAGTATTTTTCATGGGCATTGTTATTCATGTAATCGATATGGTCACAAATCTTTTGAATGTAGATATTATGAAAGGATATATAATGGAAGATTTTATAACACCATGAGGTGTTAGAGATGTGATCAAGTAGGACACATTGTTGTTCACTGTCACAACATAAGATGCTACAACTGTAGTGGATTTGGCCCCAAATTCCAAGATTGTTGGAATACAAGAAGAAAGTCCATGATGAGGACTTCACATAGCATGGATAGAAGAAGGAATGAAGTAAGGAAGGGAGACATATTTCAAAATATGGATGCTCAAAGCTCAAGTTTTGAGAAGCAGGGACACCTTCAGAAGTGGGTGAAGAATATTGAGCAACCAGAGCAGAATGGAAGCCTTAAGGGAAGCTATAGTAAGTCATCTACTGAGGTATACGTGGGTGACAGTGGTATCAATTGTGTACATATGCAGGCTAACCTTGAATATGTCACGTACATACGTGAGATGTTGTGAAGCAGGTCATGTATATGTGGTAAATCCTTCGGAAAAAGGCAATGCACATGGGTTGCAGCTTGATGTGATGGTATAACACTTTGTTGCAAGTTCTGACACTATTTTTTGTAGGTTTTCATGATTCTGTATTGGATTATGTAATGTGATGATAAAAATAATGAAAGACCATCTTGGATGCATGGGACTAACCCATGAGTATGGATTGAGACATTTTTTGTTAAAGAAAAATGATGGTTATAACAGTAAAGTTATGGCACCTTGGTTATGTGATATATCAGGATGATGCTAGCTAGAGATGTCATTGATATATTGAAGCATACTAATAGTACATGTATTGATGGATCCTTAGTATTTGTTGTAGTAAATGGAGGATTGAGGCTGATATGTTGGGGTACATGGCTGGTACATATTTTGAGTTTTATTGATATATCTTATGATGTATTATTGGAAGCTCACTTGTTGGGAAAATTGATGCACGAATTTGGCATATGGATGGGATACATATTGGGACATGTAGTTGGTGAGTTGATGAGGTGTGTTGGGCACTTTAATTGTCTAATTAAATAGATAATTAAGGTGTTCAGTATAAATTGTCAAACCCAGGGAAGTTTTGTTATTGCAAGATAATCATGCACAGTCTATGTTATATTATGGAAGCAACATTATTCAAATTGCAGTAAGAAACCAAATTGAAAGATTGAACTTTAACACAAGTTCTTGACACAGATGGAGCTTCTATAGAATTGAAATCACACTTGCACAAATGAAATCCTGAATTGATGGGTGCATAAGAATCCTGGATTATCTTAATCTATTCTAACTTTCTATTTTACTTTTGCAGAAAGAAACTCTGTGCTACTTTTTGAAAGGAGACCTACTTAAATTTAGAAAAGGAATTCACACTTTTGTTTTCAGAGGTTAAATCTAATTCAGGAAAGGAAAGCAATTCTCCAGCAGTATCTAACAATTTACTTTAATTATCATGAGACACACAGATGCACATTAAACATAAAGGAATTGACTGTAACAACATATATATGCTAGAAATGATAAATAGATCAATTATCCAAATCAAAGTGATTAATCTAAAACAACAAAACAAAGGGGAGTTTGTGAGGAAGGTGGGCCCTTTCCCTCTCACTAAATCCACTCAAAAATAGACTATAGTAGGTTAACGAAACTCAATCCACTTCTTTATTAATTCACCAAAAAGGTTCATATACAATGTGTTATTCTTCACTCTCTGTTCACAACTAAAATTCGGTAGTAATGATTACAAAGGCTCTGTTATTTAAAGATAGAGTTATTCAGTTGAAAACATACTTAGAACAGCTTTGAGAATTGAATATTCTCAAGCTGTTCATATGATATACAAAATCTGTTAAATGATCTTCATCATCAGTTTGAACCAAAACATGTAACAGCCTTGAGGATCAGTCTTCATGATTTGAGTTTGCATGAGGGACCAGCTTCTAGGATCGGTGGATATATGTTGCAGTAGGTATAGCAGCTTCCAAAATGGGTGCACAATTGTTGTATTCATGTAACAACATGCAGATTTGGCGCACAACTGTAACGACCTTGTGTAACAACAACGATCTTTCTTTAAGACTTGGTTGTTCTACACATTTTAATCATTAGTTGAATATTCTTGGGTAAAATATGAGAAACGCTACCAATCCAACATGTTAAAGTGAATAAAATATAACATCAATATTAATGATGCATACCTTGGGAAAAAGGGTCTTAGCAACAATTATTAGGCATTTAGCATAGAATTGGTAAGGTTGAATGAGCAAAAGAGATGGTGAAAAGGGGACATTTTTGAGTCCTAACATGCCCCCCAACTAAAAACATTGCATGTCCTCATGCAAACCTCATTCAAGCCTCAATTTGAGTCTGGGTTAAGGAGGTGACTCCTCCAGTGCAAAATTGCTAAGACAATCACTAAGTACCAGTATTGGAAAAACCTGTGTGTACCCCCAATATATGTTATTTTCAAAAATCTTTCTGTGTTGCTTTGTCTTCAAGAACAGAAGTAGTCTAAGTTGCTAGAGTTACGACTGGTGAGTGTAACAGAGGTGTTTGTTTTAAAGTTGTTGGTAAACCAATAGCTACTTTATGACGTCGAGATCTCCTCTGGCTTACTGGTTCCTATGGAACAATAAGGTCACATTCTGTTTTCACTGAGAAATTGGTTGGTTCCTCAGCCTATCCATTCATTGGTACTTTGAAAATTTTATATCCTGCCCAAAAATAAATATCACCACATTGGTAGCACATGTGCTCTTCATTCTCCTTCATAATTGTTGTCGCATGAGCTAATATTTCCAAAAATGAATTCCCTGAGTTTCTTTGTTGAGCAACCTGCAAGTCCTTCATTAGGGAATCTAACTATGCTTTGAGGTGGTAATTTTATTTCCTTAGTTCAACAATCTTGGCATTCTCAATACCTTGTATCTTATTTTCAATCTTAGCAAATAGCTAAGCAAGTGGTACATTGTCATTATCCTCTCTAGTTTTTGTAACTTGTTCTTGTGTAATAGTTACATCTGGCATGACTGGTTCTTGTGTGACAGCCTCTTCTTGGTCAGCTGGTTCTTGTGTGACATCCTCTTCCTAGTTAGCCGGTTCTTGTGTAACAACTAAGTTCAGGGAAGAGGTTGGTTCTTGTGTAATAACCTCATTTTGAAAAACTGAGGATAATGGGCGAAGAATGGGCACTACTTTCTCTATATTTGTCCATCCAACTACAACTTCAACAAGTCTTGTTGACCTATTTCTCCTTTTTGGTAAAGTATATATAAAAACATAAGATCTCATCTTACGTTTAGGAGAAGGAATGTGTTCTTCGATAATCAAGCTAGAAGAAGGAGGGAGTTCTTAAATAATCAAGATACAAGAAGGAGGGAGTTCTTCAACAACCATACAAGGAGGAAATTCTGGGATGTTGGGGTCTGGTAATATCTATACCTTGTCACCTGACGAATGATGCACATAACCATCAAGAAGATCCGATGATTCTGGTGCAACTCGTTGACATTCTGCTTGCAATGATAAAATAGTGTCTTGGAATTCCTTACACAGGGTGAAACCAGGAATACGTACCTCCATAAAATCGGTTATCCTTTCACTTAGATTGGTATCATTGATATCAAAATATGGAAGTGTCTGAGTATCAACAAGATTATGACACTCTATCGCAACAACTTTGTCGATATATTTCTAAGATTTTCTTTTAGATCGACGTTTTGTTTTCTGAGGCAATTCAGTGGCAGTGACAGTAGGGGTTTCAATGGATGTTGCAGCGATATAAGGATTCTGATTTATTTTTGGCTCAATAGTAGAAGTAATTGTCATGTTGTTAGTTACAATGGGGGTCTGAACTTATGTTGTAATTAACTTTTCTTACCTAGTTTGCTTCCTCGGTAAAGTAGAAATAGGGGCAGGAGTTGCCCGTTTCTTAGCTTTAGGAGTAGGAGTGAGGTCATCAACAATTTCTATTGCGGACAAGGGTTGAGGCTTGTGAGGCTCAATTACTTCCATAACAATAGGGTTTGGATTATGTTCTTTCTAAACATTGTCGAGGCATTTTTGAGTTGTGTGGGAAGTGATTCTGATTTTGTGTTTGGTATTCACAGTGGGTTTACGGGGAATTACAATCGAGGTTTTAATGGCTGGTGCAGTTGAGGGCACAAGAGTTGACTGTTCTATGTTTCCTGCATTAGCAAGTGCAACAGTTGACTGGTCTAGGTTGGTTGTAACAACAGGTGCATAAATGGGTTGTTAAGGGTTGGCTATGGCAGCAGGCACAGTAGATGGCACAGGCTGTTAAGAACCAAATATCAATATAGCATAGAAAACCCTCAGAAAAAGTACTCAATGCCTTGAAAAAGAGATAATTTCAAATAATAAGCCTCTTCGAGGGGGAACCTCCTTTTACCCCACTTAAATGTTCAAGTACAAGATGATTCAAAATGAAAATGTCTCCTTGGTATATATAGGAGACTAGGAGGTATAATTACAATTAATGGCCTAAAGCCGACATAAATAAAATAAAATTACTAATATAATATGCTCCAATTAAGGGGTAATGAGCCAATATTAGGGCTTAACATGACCCTCCCCTTGAGACAAGTGTTGTCCGTAACGCTTGAGTAACCCTGGATGCTTCTGTATAAAAGACTCATCTTCCCAAGTGGAATCTTCAGCTGGTAGTTTCCTCCATTTAATGAGATACTCTGAAATGGATCTATTCCTCAGCTGGTGAATTCTTGTGACAGTGATGGATTCATGCTCCAATATGATTTTTTATTCCTCATCAAGTTATGGAAATATAGTTTGAACTGGGATCTTGTCGCCTATAACCTTCTTTAAGCATGAAACATGGAAAGTTGGGTGTACTCGTGAAGATGCAGACAACTCCAATTTGTATGCCATAGTACCAATCTTTTGCAACACCTTATAAGGGCCATAGTAATTTGGTGATAATTTATTATCCTTCTTGGCTTTCTTGAGGGACATTTGTTTGTATGTTTGTAGTCTTAAAAACACCCAATCCCCTACTTCAAAACTTCTTTCACTACGATGTTGATCTACTTGTTGTTTCATGTGATTTTGTGACATGGTCAGGTTGTCCTTTAAGATTTGGAGAACTTGTTGTTGATTCTTGATGTGATCTTCCACTGCTTGAACCTTAGATTTTTCTTTTAGAGAAGAAGTGATGGAAGGAGGATGGTATCCATAAAGTGCTATAAATGGTGTAAAAGACCTGGGGTCTTAATTGTTTCC
>ML777458.1:1513132-1523298 GCA_009831015.1 Picea engelmannii | reverse complement strand
AAGTTTGATGAAAATGCTAGTCTCTTACTGTTAAAGTTAAGGAAGGTTTGCAGGAATGTGATCAAATACACCAGGTCTATTACAGAGCTACAAATCAGATTTTGATGATGAAATTGATGAGGGATTTTGGTTGAGGTACATGTCGAGTACATGGTTGAGATAGTAGTTGATGAGTTGGCACATACATGAGGTGTATAGTTGATGATGTTGGTATAGGTTGATTACAGGTTGGTGCATGGTTGATGCACTTGTTTATGGTACAGGTTGATTATAGGTTGGTGCATGGTTGATGCACTTGTTTATGGTACAAGTTGGTGCATGGTTGATGCACTTGTTTATGGTACAGGTTGATTACAGGTTGGTGCATGGTTGATGCACTTGTTTATGGTACAGATTGATTACAGGTTGATGCATGGTTGATGCATGGTTCAAATTTATTGGTACAGGTTTACAACGGTATATCTCACAGTGATAGTGTGACAGTGGTTCCATCATTCTACTTCTACTTTAGGGTGGCAGGACGGGGAAAGGATAGGTGGTTGTAGCCACCTTCCGGTTGTAGCCGAAGAACATAGGGGGTTGTAGCCTCCTTCTGGTTGTAGCCAAAGAATTGGGGAGTTGGAGCTTCCCTCAGGTTGTAGCCTGAGAAACTAGGGGGTTGGAGCTTCCTTCTAGTTGCAGCTAGAAAACAAAGGAAGTTGGTGCTTCCAATGAATGTAATTCTTCAAGACATATAAGAAAAAGCATTTCGTGGTTTTCTCCCGATTTGGGTTTCCACGTAAAACACTGGTGTACTGTGCATATGTGTGATTGTTTATTTATTATTGCTCATTGTTGGATAATATTTCTACATTGATATAACATTTGAAGAAAAAAATTTATAATTACATTATTACTGATTCACCCCCCCTCTCAGTAATCCAACAGGTAGTATGATGTAGAATAGCCAAGGGTGATATTGTAATCAGTGTAAAAATTTTCTAATTTATTGGATTTGAAAGTTGTTGCATTATTTGTTATAATCTTGATTGGGCATCCAAATATAGATAGAATATTGTCTTCTAAGAATCGAACGATAACATCATCTGTCGCCTACCTGGTGGGAACTGCCTCAATCCACTTAGTGAAATAATTTGTTGTTTTCAAGATCCATTTATGTTGAGATGAGGATTGTGGATGTATTTCCCCTATAAAATCAAGGCCCCACTATCTGAAAGGATCTTCCACTGAAATGGGTTTTAAGGGAAGAGACTGCAATTTTCCTTTCCCATTGAAGATTTGACATTCATGGCACTTTGAAACTTCTTTGTAAACATCAGGAAAAATGCTATGCCAATAAAATCCAACCCTCAAAATTTTATGCATAGTTGTCTTCCAATAATGATGACCTCCATGATCACCTTTATGGAACTATCTGATGGTTTTCTCTACTTATTCTTCTATCAAACAAATCAATAAAATCCCTCCTAGATCTTTCCAATATAACAATTCATTCACTATAAAAAAAATTGTTGCCTTCAATTTTAAGAATCTGGCTTTTCTTTTATTGAATTTTGAAGGAGCGTGCAATTTTTTCAACACAAAGATGATATATGCATACCATGTAGAGTCAAGAAATTTCTGGGATATTTTTGGAGTCACCTTTTCTTCTTCTGTTGTACTCTCTGACAAGTCTGGAATGAAGTTTATTCCCAATATTTCACAATTTGTTTGTGCCATCATCTTAGCAAGCCTCTGTCCTTTGATCAACTTGGTGGGTTTAATTTCAATATCATATTCTAATAGCACTACAATCCATTTCCCTCTCTTTCCTTCAGGATCGGGTCGTGTTAAGATGTCTTTCACTAAGCTACTAGCAACATAAGCAGTAGTATGGGAATGTAGGATGTACACTCTGAATTCTTTCAATGCCTTGACTAAATCATATGCTTGTTTCTCCATGATTTCATATTTCAAAGGATAATCCCTCAATGTCTTATTGTACTATTCTATGGGCTTCTCAAAATTTTGGTCATCTTTCTGGAGTAAACCACCAGCAATTGTGTGTTCTGAGGCAAAGGAGAACAATATGAAATCCTTTTCAAAATTAGGATTGACCAGTACTGTAGCCTTGGTCGATTCCACCTTAATGTCTTCAAAGGAATTTCTTTCTTCAGGAATCCACTTTATTTTATTTCCCTTCTTGAGCATGTTGCTGAAATGTTTTATGATTTCAGCCAAATTTGGGATAAATCTTCTCAAAAAATTCACTTTTCCCAGGAAAGATTGTACTTCCTTTTTACTTCTAGGTATGCCAATTTTTAGGATTCCCTCAAATCTGTTGGGGTCTACCTTTATCCATTCCTTTGAAATAATGTGTCCCAACAACTTTCCTTCCATGGTGAAATTTTAATTCTTAGGATTTAATGAGATCCCAAACTTTATGCATTTTTGAAACACCCTTCTGAGATGTTTGAGGTGTTCCTCATATGAAGTAGAATACACAGTGATGTCATCCTGGTATATAACAATGAATTTGTCTTTTTCATCACCAAAATCTATGTCTATATCTCTTTGAAACGTTTCCCCTGCATTCATAAGCCCAAACGACATTTTGGCATACATGAATGTTCCCCATGGTGTGGTAAACGTTGTCTTCTCCTGATCATTAGGGTGTACCATAATATGATTGAATCCAGAGAAAACATCTAACATTGACATCTTCTAAGAGCCCACCACCTTATGAAAATATGATCCATTTTGGGCAATGGGTATTTTTCCTTAAGATATACCTTATTCAGGTTCCTTAAATCCACAGACAACCTGATTTCTCCACTCTTTTTTCTAACTGGCACCATATTTTCCACCCATTTGGAAAACCTTAGGGACACTATGATTTTGGCTTCAAATAGTTTCTTCACTTCTTTCTCTATCAAAGGAAACAGTAAATAATTTATCCTTCTCAATTTTTTTTTGAATGGTTGGGGATCTTCCTTTATTGGGATAACATGTTGTATTATATTGGTATCAAAAAATCTCATCTCATCATAACTCCAAGAAAAAACATCAGGGAACTCTTTCATTAATTTGACATACCTTTCCTTGACTTTAGGGATAAGCTTTTTGGATAGATTGACGATTTTTGGATGTTCTGGAGTCCCAATAATGCAATCTTCCACATCCCATTCAATTACTGTAATATTTGGACTTCTGGCCACATCATTATTATCAAAGAGTTTCACCAAGGGACCAAACCTTTGGGAATGATGTTTCTCTTTAGTTGAATGATATCTCTGCCTACAATCTGATTGTGAAAATACACTTCCTTTGTGAAAGCATTGGCATCCACCTCATTTTCACAGTATTCATCATCAATGTTTAAATTCTTGAACTCATTCTCCATCTTGAGGAAGCTTTCTATGTATTTGTCATCCTTGAAAACTTGCCAGTGTTTCATCTGGTATTGTTGGCCTGTACTTGACCTCAACCTTGTATCTTTTTTCAGGGAAAATTGGAAATCTGAAAACTGGTACTGAAGTAGCTAAGGCATCAACAACTTGATTCTATTCTCTTGTAATTGTTGAAAGATTCATTCTGAAAACTTCTCAAGGAGGTCTAGTACCAAATTTCTATAAGCCCTCAGTCTGGGGTGTGTTTCTTGGTATATGCCTTTGATTTGATTTATAATTAGCTCAGAGTCTCCTTGTATACAAATTATTTTGGAACACAATTCTTCCAAAACTTTCAACCCCAATATTAATGCTTCATATTCAACCATGTTATTTGTGCATTCAAACACAAGCTTATAAGAACATAATTTGGAGTCTCCTTTGGGATGATTGATCCATACACCAGCTCCATCTCCTTCTCTGCATGCATCTCCATCGAAATTCATTTTCCATATCTGATCCTCCGCATCATCTTGATGCTCTGAAAACTCCTCTATCTATTGGTTAGGATTGTCTTTGTCATCCATAATGATTTCTATTTCTTCTTCTTCGGAGCACAGGTCATTAAAGAAAATAGAAGACCCCAATTCAGTTTCTACTCAATAGATAGGATGATTGCTAGGTTTTTATTTGTTGTTGAACATGTATTTAAGAAAAAACTCTCTGTACAATCTTCTTTCTTGACCAAAGTCAGGAATAGTGGCATATGATATGTCCATCTGGAGGGTTCCTTTTAATTTTGTAGCCCATGACCTGGACAACAACATACCAAATTTTGGAGGGATATCAACGATATCTACGTCCACCATATTCTTTGTGGGGATTTGTGCCAAAGACACCACCAGATCCTTGATTAGGCCAAGGCATTTCACCTTTCTTGAATCGAAAGAGAACGTATATTTATAAGGTTTTGTGACATCGATACCCAATTGGTCCATGACCACTTTGAGCATCGGTTTGTGAGATTCTCCTGAATCCAACATAGCATTGTGCAGAGTCATGTCATGGATTTTCAAACTAACATAAAAAGGAGGCACTTGTTCATTTTCATGGATTTCTTCTACTCTCGGTCCAAATAAGATGGTTGGGTGATCATCTTGTACATTCAGGGTATCATAGATTTGCCCCATCTTAAGCATCCCAATGATCAAGTTTTTGTACTCTCTATTCTTGATTAATTCATCAAATGGTACATAAATTTTGATCTTAGCCATATCACTTTCAAAATTAAAAGAGGATGAAGTCTTCTCTACCTCTTTGGTGACCGTTTCTTTCCTTGCTTCCAATAATTTCTTCTGGGGTTCTTCTTTCTGCTTCCCTTTTTCTATAGTACCCTTTACAACAGAGTCTTTTGCAGCTGAATATTTTTTGGGTTGACTTGCAGAAGGTATGTTACTTTGAGCATATTTGGTGGGATTTCCCTTTGGAGGATTTGGAGGTAACTTTTGATTTCAAAGGCTATATTGTCTTTGTAATTTCATGATGGAATTTTTCAATCCTGTCTCGTAATATTCCCTTTCTACTGATACCCTTTCCTCTTCATCTTGCAAAAATATCTCACTTACATCCATGAACTGGTCATGTTCTTCTTTAGTCAAAAACGATTTTGTTTCTTTATCATCATATAATTTCATTTTGTATTCAAAATATCCATCATTATTTTCATCTATATAATTGTTTTGAAAAGGGGGCCTTATTTGTTGATCTCCCTGATTTCCTTGATTTCACTGATTCATCTGATCTGCTTGATTTACATGGTTCCCCTGATTTCCCTGATTCCTTTTCTCTCTTGTTCTAATTTGGGGGATCATCGGTCTCCTTGGATTTCTGGGTGGACCATCATCCTATTCTCTGCGGTTAGCCCTGTTACCCAGAGCCATTATTTTCATCATTCTTTCCATGTTTCTTATCATTGCCTCAAACCTTTCCTCTGATGTTTGTGATGTTGAAGTCTATGCTTTATCCTGAGTTCTATTTGTGTCCCTACTAGACTTAGTTTTCATCTTCCCTGAAGCCATTAGGTTCACTTCAACCTCTATGGCATCGTTCATCATATCATCCAATGTGGCAGATCTTCGTTCTCTTAATAATAAAGCAAAGTCACTTTCAAAAGAATCAACATATTGAGTTGAGCATATTTAGGAGGGGGTTTTACCTCAGTAGGAATTGCATTATAGACCTTCATAAATCTGGTTGAAAACTCTCGCACTGTTTCATCAAGTGATCTCTTCGTGTTGTTGTACTGGGTCAACAACTGAAGGGAATTTTTCTTATCCCCCCATTTTGCAAGTAAGCTTGTCTCAAAGGATTCAAAATTTGTGATACTAGCTGGTGGAAGGGCTCTGAACCACTTCCTCACTTATCCTGCAAGACATTGTGTAAACAACCTCATATTCACATCTTCAAATTCAACCTCTTCCAATTTTATGAAATCATCAAACCAGTCTAGATGCTTATGAGTGGATATGTTACCTTCAGCTTCATATAGTTTGATCCTTAGGTTGTAATCTTGAGGAAAATCATGTAGTTGGGCAGGCAGTATGAGGGGAGAAAATCTGGCTTCCATATCTTCTATGAGGGGTCAGAGTGGTTGTTGGCTTTGAGTGGGGATCAGTAAAGGCATGGCAGATGCGGCTAGAATCAAATCTTGGAATCTCTTTTCGTCAAATATAGTCTCTCTTAAACAAGATTCAGACTTAGTTCTGAATAGGACTTGCTCAAATTTCACATCAAACTTGAGGTCCTCAATTCTAGTCACTCCATCCTTGGAAAAGGAAAGATATCCATTTGGATGCAACACTGGGGTTAATGTCTTTTCTTTTCTTTTATGTAGAATATTTTCAGGGTTGGACAGATGGATTGAAGCTTCTGGGTCTGGGTTTCTCCTGGTGTGGATTTTCTTAGGAGCTAGGATTTCTATCTCACACGGTGTGGTACAACTGGTCTCTGAGTAACGGAGTCACCAGGGTAAAAATAATCTCAACCAATAAGGTATTTGATCCACTATCACCCTCAGGGATCAAACTAAATCTTTAAGTCATTTTTCCCAAGGATGATTTTTCAATTTCATCCCCGGCAATGGCGCCAAAATGTTAGCACTCTATAAATTTTGTCTGGCTGATAGAAAAATGACAGAGGTAACTGTTTCAACCAAATTTAGAGCTGAGGCACTAGCCTACTCAACTCAAAGAGGTCTCTCTTGTGTCACTTGATATTTATTTGGAAATCGGTGGCTAGATTTGGTTTGTTTTGGGGTTTTTTAATAAATTTGTTGGCAATGAAGGGGAGGAACACTCAGGGCTATAGACTCAAAATTTTGAAAGTGAATGAAAATAATGATCATCTAGCAGAACTCTCCAGAGGATAAAGTCTAAATGAGGTGATGAATATGAGTTATATTTGAATTTAAGTAGAGTGTAGGAAGATAGAGAAAACAAATAACTACATCAGAACATTATTGAAATGAATTCTGAATTTGTAAAGAAGAAAATTACACAGTTTAAATTTCTTAAGCCAAGAGCATCACAAGATGAATTATGGGCCTTTAACTCTCCAATTTAAATAGAAGAAAATGAAAATGGAATAAAAGATCACAGGAAATACATACAATGAAGGAAGACAAAGCTCATATCACCACCATTAGAATTTTTTCATAGAGACTTCAAATCTTCTGCATACATATTCAATTCAGCTTCAGAAAGTTACAATAGAGTTCGAAACAACCAAAAAGGTACCCTTGCACTTATGCCAACATTAATTCATTCAAATGTCTCAGTATTTATACAATTTGATTACAATGGCTGAAACTGAAACGTTTCAGCTTCTAAAACTGATTATAATAATTTCAACTGACGGTCTTGGTATATGAACCAATTTACAATGATTAAACAAAAAGATGTTTCAAAACTAGGGATTGATTTCTCTGACTATTCAGATTCCTTTACGACATCTGTCTTTCCTTGATCTTCTATTGAACTTGTTGGTTTGGTGAAACCTGGAGGTTACTTACTGGTTCTGGGAAAACTGCATTTTGTCTTGCCCAGCCGCATGATTTCCTTCCACTGTGAGTTAGAAGTAATCTCGTAATCCATCATCTCCTTTATCAAAATATCTAGGTAAATACACATAACGTAGGACATAGTCGGCAACCCGATCTTCACTGTTTTAAATTGATTCAAAATCTCAAAGTCCGTGGCCAAATACTCTACCAAACTTGGGCCTTTCAGAATCTCCTCCATAGCTTCAAATTTGGAATGATCCATTCTACAATGAATGAGGAGAGAATTGTAGTCTTCTTGATTGTATAATTTACCTTTGAAATCCCAAAATGGTGGGAGGCCCTTGATAAACAATTTTTCAAATGTATCCTTAAACTCATGTATATTATGCTCCATTTGCATAGCTTTGTTTTAAACTGATTTGACCAAGTTGTGCTTAGCGATGATCCTCCTGGACCAGATGATCAACACAGTTTTGTCCTTTACCCCAATAGTCTGAAGATCAATAGTGGGCATAGAATTCAACAAATCAAAGTGTTATGGGCTCATTCCAAGGGTTTCTTGGCTAATGTTTCATTAACAACAGTACACCTTCTTTGGGTCATGGTAGCCATGTTGTCTTTGTCATTTATAAAATTCATATAAACCATGAACTTAGCAGCCTCTACAAAAATAGCATCCCAGATCACATCTTTAGCTCCTTGTAATAGTTTTTTACCTTTTAACCTCGTTTTCAACTAATTTACTCTCTCATGCAAATCTTGATTCTCTCTTTGGAGTTGAGCCATCTTTTCATCTTTTATTTTCATCGCATGTTTCATCTTTTCTAAGACCTCCTTAAGGATTTTGATTTACCCCATCTATAAACTTACTTGGGACATAGCTTGAACCAATCCATCACTTATTGATCTAGCTTCTATATTGGAAAGTATAATAACAACCATCTCTGATGTTGCTACCTGTCCCTGTAACCAATTTTATTTCTCTTTTTCTAGTTGCAACACTTTAGCTTTGTAATTTACTGCTTCTTTTCTGAAGGTCTCCTTCTCTTTCTCTAGAGCAGCTAGCTCTGTTTTCTGTGGATGTTCTTTGGAAAACATATTCAGCTTCTTGTTTATACTTTGGACCATCTTCTCTTTCTCATCTAAAGAAGCCTTTACCCCTTGAGGGCTTTCATATTCCAATATTTTGACCTGTGTTTTCCAGGCTTTGCTGGATTCTTTATCTTTCTTCAATGAACCATCTAATTTGAGTGCATGTGTTGTCAATATCGAAACCCTCAGACCTAAACTCAGGTAGTCTAAATATAGCATGTCACTGGCATTCCTGTGAAACTTTACTTTGTCTGGGGCACCAATATTTTTATAATGCATCTTGATTTCAGACACTTTATCATCATCTAATATTGCTATATTAAATGTCTTTCTTTCCACATCCCTGACTAAGAACATGGAATCCTTATGCTTGGATATCTTCTCCACTTTGGGCAATAAGTCTCTTATTTCACTATTGGACATACTTCCCTTCACAACATACTGGTTCATTAAGTCTTCTTTGGATTGATAAACTACCACAAGTGTCTTTCTATATACATGTTTTTTGCTGCTGAAAACCATTGAGCTTCTTTCAGTTTGTGGCATGCTTCCTGTACCAACCTCTTCGTTCTTGGTTTCACTTTCCACCATATCCATGCTCGTTTTCTCTTTAGGATATTCTTCTTCTAGGTCCACTACCTAAGCAGATGGTGTGATTTTCATTTTCTTGAGAATATTTTTCTTACTACTGGCACCCAATGCCTTTGAACTACTCCTCTTGTTATAAAAACTCACCTTTGGAGCTTTAATAATCAACTTTGGAGAAGTTTTCTGTGTCTGGATCTGCTAAGGGGAAAACTCTATTTGTTGTGTATGATCAAGCTGCAAAGTGACGTCCATATTTGCACAGGCTTCCAAGTTTTCCAATCTATCAAATTCTTCAACTTGCTCATGTTCATAGGGGCTTTGTCTGCTCATCAGTATTCTCTTATATATGATCTGGTGTGGGTCATATGTCCTCCCTTGCAGCTTTGTAAACCCAAATTCACTGATTTTGTCTTTAATCTGAGGTAAACAAGACCTGGTCTTTACCACAAAGGGCCCTACCATGAAAGGGAATTTTAAGTTAGATGCCTTGTGCGTTTTCATAAAATTCTTTGTCTCTAAAATGATCCTTTGTCTGATCAACTCTAAGGCAAAGACTATGGCATTCAAAAAGACTGGTAAAAGGCAAGTTCCTTCTTGATAACCGTATACCCAAATTATAGTAGACTGTAAAAACAACATCCAATATCCCACCCTATTTTCTGGATTAGGTTGTAAAGATATTTTCATTTCTTCCAAAACCATTGGCAGTTCCATGCCGAAGATGAGACTATAAACACTGGACATAATCTTGTTTATGAAAATAAGCATGGTGATTCTTTTGCATTCAGTCGAGATGAATGATCCATCAGGGAATTCGGTCTTATTTGATTCCAAGAGCATTCTTGGTAAGTGCATGTAGTACCTGAAGTGTCTCAATTAATTGAAATTTACCAGTTGTTGGTGCATATTGTCAGCGATGAACTTGTCAAAACTTATACAAACCGGCTGACTATACTCTGACATAAAAAAGGTCAACAGGAAACCCACCATGACTTCTACTACAAATTTGTTGTTATCCAACCCTAAAATTTGAATAATTAGGGAACAAGCCCTCTGGA
>ML777458.1:1451209-1484428 GCA_009831015.1 Picea engelmannii | reverse complement strand
AAACTATCACACTTCCATAGCGATGTACCTCTTCGCTAAATTTCTGAGACTTGGATCCTATCTGAAAATTGTTATGGTGATAACACCGGGAATCATAGAAGAAATATCCATTGGCACCGCATGCTCCCCTGAAGAACTCATGGATTACAAAGCACTCTTTCAGGAATACCGAGATATTTTTTCTTGGTCATATATAGAGATTCCCAACCTCGATCCTTCTATAGTCAAACACCAAATTGACACTTCGCCAGATGTCACCCCTGTCTATAAAAAACAACGCCCCCTTCACCCATTCAAAGTTGTGGTTATTAAAGAAGAAATTGACAAGTTACACGTTGTCGGGTTCATTTACCCCATAGCACACAATTCATGGGTCTCCAACCCCATCCCTGTGAACAAGAAACAGGGAACTATTCGTGTCTACATAGACTTTTGCAATCTCAACCATGATTGTCCCAAAGACAACTTCCCAACCCCTTTCATCGACCAAATCATCAATGAATATGCCAACCATGAGGCACTTTCCTTTATGGACGAGTTCTATGACTATAACCAAATTCAAATCCATCCAACATATCAATACAAAATTGATTTTACTACCCCTATGGGTACCTTTGCTTATTGCGTCATGCCTTTTGGACTCAAGAAAGCATGTGCTACATTTCAATGGGCCATGATCTATGTTTTCCATGATATTTCTTGCATCATCCTTGATCATTTGGACAACCTCATTGCTCGATCCAAAAAGAGAACTCAACATTTAGATGACTTACGCATCATTTTCCAATGATTTCATTAGTTCAATATCTTCTTGAACCCCCTCAAGTGTGTCTTTTGCGACACGACCTGACGCCTTATTGGGTTCATTGTTTCCCAACATGACATCATGGTGGACACCCTCAAGGTCCAAGCTAAAAAAAACATTCCATCACCTAGGAATTTACGCCAACTGCAAATCCTACAAGGAAAATCCAATTTTTTACGTCACTTTGTCCCAAACAACGCTACTCGTGCACATGGTTTCCTTTTCCTACTGTGACATGATATCGCATTTCGATGGGAAGACCATGCTTAAAAAAATTTTGATTATTTAAAATCTTCCCTATCCAATTCCCCTTTGATTAGTCCCCCAGATTATGATCATGATTACATCCTCTACTTTCCAGCCTCAACAGTCTCAATAGCAGGAGTCTTTGTCCAATTAGGAGATGATGGGCGTGAGCATGTTATTTACTAATTTAGTAAAAACCTTTAAGGGCCACCCTTGAAATACAATCATGATGAGAAAATGTCCTCAACAATTGTCTTCACAGTCCAAAAACTGTGACACTATGTTCTTCTTCGAACTACCAAGGTTGTAGAAGACTCCAACCCCATGCAGTATTTTCTTAGTCGCTAACAGATTAATGGAAAATTTGGTTGATGGATCATTATTCTCTAGTAATACGATATATAGTTCTCTACTCCCAAAATCAAGAAATATCTTTTCCTAGCAGAAATAATTACATCTTTCCCCTCAGACGCCAAACCTTCCCCCATCAATGAGGATTTCCCCAACAAACACCTCTTCCTCATCCCTTATGATGAACCCTGGTACGGTGACCTCCTCATCTACCTTTGGACACAAAAATTTGGGTCTCATCTCTCTTGAGATGATCGTCGACGCATTCACCATCAGGCCCCCCGATATCTCCTCATTGGGGACATTCTATATCGAAGAGGGGTAAATACCATTCTTCGACGATGTCTTACCATTGACGAAGATGAAAAAGTATTGAATTCTTTCCACAATGGAACTTGTAGTGGAGACCTCTTGGGTATGTCTACTGCCCAAAAGATCATTCAAGTAGGGTAATTATGTTCCACTTTGTTTCATGACTGCATCCATGTTGTCAAGCGATGTGACAAATGCCATCTTTATGCAAACAAGGCACGAGAGCCACCGAATCTTCTACATCCAGTCATCACGGCCAACCCCTTATATAAATGGGGCATAGACTTCATGACTTTCCACCCTCCATCCAGTAATGGGAACAAGTACATTTTCGTAGCCATAGATTACTTTACCAAATGGCCCGAATCCATGCCCACTTTCAACAACACTACTGACACCATAACACATTTTTTCTTTAACCACGTCATTACTTGGTTCAGAGTCCCACTACAGTTAGTGTCTAATCATGATAAACACTTTGAGAATGAAATATTTGTGGAACTCTCCTCAAAGTTAGTCTTCTCCCATGAGTTTTCCTCCCCATACTACCCTCAGTCCAATGGATAGGTCAAGGCTGTCAGCAAGGTCTTCAAAACCATGCTACACTATACCATCAACAAACATAAGACCAACTAGCATCATATGTTGTTTTCTGCGTTATAGGCTTATCACATGACAGTCAAAACTGCCATCGGTTTTACACCATTCCACGTAGTTCATGGGATAGAAGCCACTCTCCCCATCGAATTTGAAATCCCCACATTACGCACTGCCATTGAGATATTACCTAAAATTTCTCCAATGGGGCAACACCTGCTCACCTTAGAGTCACTTAATGAATATCTTCGATCTTAATTAAAAAAAAAAGTGGTAGCTAAAAAATGGTCCAAAGCCACCTTTGATCTCCATGTCAACCTTCGCTCATTCAACAAAGGGGATCTTGTGTTACCCTATGATATCTCCCACGATACTCTTGGCCATAGTAAATTTGAGTCATTATGGCATGGACCCTACATCATCCAACACTGCCTTGCTAAAGGCTCCTACATCTTTGCCTCTCCAAAAGGCTACCCTCTCAAAGAACCTGTCAATAGGTTGTACTTAAAGAAGACTTACGCATGAGCATAGCCATATCTTAGGCTTTTCTTTGTACACATTTTTAGAGATTTTAGTCTTCTTTCCTGCCACCACTCATCATGTTTAATCCATCATCCATGTTATTGACAGATGCATCATCCATCATCCTACCACATCGGTTACACTGGACCCAGAATATTGCTTCGGCTGCTTGAGCCCTCTATACTCCCTCACATGTCTTGCTCCACTCTAGTGGCATATATTTGGGCTTGACCAACAACAACCAAGATGAATATGATGTCATCATTGGTCTCCTCGCTAAGTCCAGTCACCACCACATCTACAACCTTAACGTTCTATTATATTCCCAACTTGTCATCATCTAGCTCCACAATGTATATCACATTCACGATCCTTTCCTCTTTCACAAATACCTGCAAGTTATAATCTTATCTTGCAACTTTGATTCAATCACATTTACACATATTCCAAGACAACTTAATCAAGTAGCATATCGCATGGCTAACCTATTATTAGATTGGCATTTATCACATTAAAAACATCATTTTATACATAATCATCATACATTTGTCACAACACATGGAAAATACATCATACATTAAAGCCATAAACACATAAAGACATACATGATCCAAAAAAAATACATATACATCGCCCATAGGCTAGTGAATCCCCCCACCCCTATGAGTATAAAATGGGTATCAAATACCCTATACAAAAAAAGGACTCCCCAGCTCGTACATACAAAGAAAAGGCACTCACAGTGCCCCTAGAGCTCCCCCCCAAGGTCCTTTGTCAGCTACAGGTGCCCCACTAGTTGGGGGCCCTCCAGGTCTAGGAGGCGGTCAACCAGTCATTGTTGCCTTTGCTACCATTGCCCGACAGATCAGGGTTCACCACTCTATCAAAATCCCCACACACTACTCCAGGACCTCCTCATTCTATATATGGGCCCACATGCCCTTTGGTACACCTTGTATAACCCACTCGAATCTTCGACGCATATCATCCAAAAACACCCTGACATGTTCCCATGCCTCATACACTAGTCCTGCACCAGCGCCATCTCACCGTCATATTTTTCCTACCCTCGGCACTATAGGCACCAATTGAGCTGGCCCCCGATGAGTTGGCTCCCTGACCACCTCTGCCTCGGGGCCTCGAGGCCCCACATCTACAAAACAACACCAGATATAGTGTTAGCATCCATATATACATATATCATCAATTTTATCTATCAAAATAAAAAACTATAAAAAACATAATACAAAAATGTACCTCATTGATACCAATCCTCCCAGGAGGAAGCATCATATATGGGTCGTGATGGTAGCCCATACCTGCGTATGGATACCTCAGTATCACCTATGGCATCTGTCACCACACTCGTTCCATCGTGGCCACCCTCTCCACCTTCATATCAAGCTAACACATGGGCTAACCTCATCAGTTGTGGCTCTCATTTCCCCATGGGCTCAAGAAGAATCCTCAGGCACAACAGAGGCAATCTCTCAAGAAACCAGGCCACCAGAATGGACTCGAAAGAGAAGTCACTAGAGTAAAATTGTCGACACCGGTTCACCTGTCCCATCATCTTGGTGTGCAAAAGAACACCCCATGAAAAAAGGTCCCCATCAAGGACCTTCCCCACCACTCTCAACTGACCCCCAGTGATCCATTGAGTCCCCAAGTGTTGTAGGAAAATCTGCCTGCGGACAAGTAGATCGACCTCTAAGGCTTGACCTTAACCTTAGATAGAAAAATGCTTATCGTGGACACTGACTTCCTTTCAAATCTATCTAAGCCTAATGCATGAGAAGGAAGGATGATAGAAGTACCTTTTAATCGACGTTTGTCCCTGCACGCTCCGAGTTGCGCTCCAATCTTTTGCTCCTCGCTGAGGTCTGTGGACAAAACAAGATATGACCACTTCCTACTCTATTTTCATTAGCTTGAAAACAGATCTATCATTAAATGATAAGTTCACGTGACGTTAGACACAAACTAGAAAGAAACAGGCCAAGCTTGTCATATTAATGAGAATAACGACAGCAGTACTTACAATCGTAGATGCGAATGCGGCAGCTTTGTCAAGTCCTCTTTGTCTAACCCTTGCCTGAAAGATTCACAACCTGGATGACAGCAACTTCAATGATTGCTCTCCTTTGGCTGACTGTAAGTTTCCTCCAAGATCATAAGTTTCATATGCTCAATTCTTCCCCCTCTTCACCACCATAGAGCTTGCTTATATAGGTTGGGAAAGGCCTAACCTCTTGAGTTATGTTTAGAACTAGTTGGGAACCTTCTCCTTGGATCAGAGATCTTTTGATAGAACCAAGAATTCGATCTCAACCACCTCCTAAACTAGAATGATTCTCCCCTTATTCTTCTCTTCGGGCTAACAATTTACCCAGAATGGAGAGCGCTCCTTTGGAAGGGGTATCAGAGCGCTAGAACGCTCCAGAGAAGGTCAAGGGAAGCGCCAGCGCTTCAAATCTGAGTAGCACTTCTACAAAGGGGTGGAGAAGTGCTACAACGCTTTTGAAGCATGGTAGAGGGGTGCCAGCGCTCCTCAGGCAGTTTTAGAGGAGTGTTCCCCTTCCAAACTCTTGATTAAGAATCCCTCTCAGGTGTTAAGAGATGTTTGACTTCAGTGAACCAATTTCTTCCTTCAAACCAAGTACATGAGATGTTTCAAGTGCCTCTTTAGTGTCGTCATTGTGATAGTATGATTCAACAACATTTGTGACACTTGTGACCAGTGAGAGGCATATGCGACACTTATCCAGTTGAGTGATTTTGAGGTGTAACAGAATGCCCCCCAAAGTATGAAGTCAGAAGATGCGGGTTGATGACTGAAGTACTTTGTAGATGTTCAAGCAAGGGTATAGACTCGGAGAACCTGACGGAAGATGCACACAAACATCCAACCAATATCATGACATATATCAAAACCCAAGGCAGGCATACCTATGCTTGGGAGATCGAGACTTGTGAGGTATGGCCGCCATAAAATACATTGTGGATCCATAATTGTATTGACAAACAGGGGTACAACCACCAAATATACAATGTGGATCTATACTATAGTGACTCAAACTGATCGTAGCCACGAAGAATACACAATGGATCTACGAAATGGTAAGACATAGCCACGACCAATACAAAGTGGATCTATGTAGCAGTGCATGTGACATTGTCCAATAAAACTCCTTCGCAACCTGGGTGAAGCATATATCAAGGTGATGGCTCAACCCAGGGTCTTCATACCAATCCCAATATGGTACGAATCTGACCATGTGAATGGATGTCTTGACGTTGAACATTGTAGAAACTACTTGATTATCGGTCAATGAGGTAAACCGTTAACAAGTGCGAGGGAAATCACCATTAATGTCGATGATTCCCAAGGTACCCTAGTACATTTCAGTGAATGTGAATAGATGAGCTGAGGTCGAACACTCATGGAATGATTCGATCAGGGGTCAATGATGTAAACTCACTGTCGAATGTGAGGAGGCCTGCCATTGAGGCATGCATGTCCCAAAGTACTAACTGGTTTCTAAGTCTAATTCCTGGATAATGTGTTGGAGTCGACAGGGATAGACTCGTCGAAGGAGGGCCTTGATGTATCCCCCATCAACGACATGAAACAGACATGGAGATATAATTGGTAGGTCAAAAGTACATGGACTGACACAGGTTTTGAGGCAAGATATTAGGGATGGCTGACTCTCGAGGCGGATACTTCCCTTGAACACTGAGGCACAATAGCAAAACGTGACATGGACCAAAATTATGCAATGGATACTGCGACTTGCGTCGGGTGATCCAAGGGAGTGAAAGGAAACTCAAAGATTGACTCAGTGCAGAGGTTCAGCGGATTATGATATGGGCAAATGACAAAGTGCCATGTTCAAGGGCGACTCTAAGAAGTGCTAGATGGTATTCTCAAGAGACTGCTTGGCTTGTTCCTTTCAATTTTTCCCCCATCCAGATAGATGAGTACCTCTTTTTAATTTAATGAGCTCGAGGAGGATAACACATGCTCGATATAACTTACCTTCGGTAAGTTCCTCTTCCTTTGTTTAATGAACTGGAAGAAGTAAGGGTTCAGTCCCATATGGGCCTGTCGATGTGTGCTTTAACGAGTCCAAAGACAGAAAACTCGAAGGTTTTTTGGGATTATAAAGTTTGGAAAAACACTTAAAAGAGAACTCTCTCAGTTCCTTTTTCGTACAGTAGTCAATCGAGACCGAAAAAGGGTTAAACTATCTCTCGAAAGACGCCCTTTCTAACCTTTTAACGAGTGTGAAAGGAAGCAAGGTCACCCGACAATCTTTTCATATTTAGAGAGTCCGAAAAGGGTTTAAAGGAGACTCCAGGGGGGTTCCTTTTTCATGTGATTGGATTCATATGGGTCCGAAAAAGAGATAAAAGTTTACTCGGTTTCATTCTCATATTGTCGAGCTCGAGAACGAACTAAGACTATGCTCATAAGGATGACAAGGTGGAAGATGCATCAAGATTGCGAACAACCTGCGATGACAGAAACTAAAAACCAGGGATTAGTGAAGCCTTTTTTCACCAGTAGAGAAACCCAAAATGACCATAGCTTATGAAAATGAAATTTTATAAATATAGATTGACTTGAAAAACTTCATTTACCATTTCATTCGCAAGTATTTTGTGGAGTATTGGAGAATCTCACTTGGAGCAAAACTTGTTCTTCTCGCTGTCGGAGCTACGGTTGATCGTTTTGCACACCGTTCGAACCAGGTAGTTGTTTGTTCGTTGCTCTTTCAATTGTATGGTTCCAAATTGATTTTAATAGCATCATTAGTTTAAAACACGAAGCCCTAGGTTGACCATTTTGGACCAAATCGGCCTCCTTTTGAAAGTTAATGAAAGGGGGGAAATTATCCACGAAAATGTATTGGGAAATGGTTAATAAGATGTCCACACCTCAACCATTGGTTTGGTCGACCATTTCGACCAAAGAAATTCGTAAAAACTTCCCTCATGGGCCCACGCACCCCCTCAAAACATTTTTTATTTTTGTCATGTTTTAATCATTGTTTAACAAGTTTTAAAGGGTGTGGGGGTTTAAAATGATGATTGATCACCTTTAGATGTCATGGGCATTCATTTTTATGTTTTAAAATGCTTTTTGAATTTTGCCGAAATGACAAAAACGTGGGGAATGATGGAAATTTTGAATTTTTGTTTTGTAGACATATTCGGCAACCATGATCGAGTGGAAAGAGCGGGAACATGAGATGGATGACATAACTGCTCTACGGAGTCCCCGTACGCAGGCTGCTTTGAGGGCCTGCGGATTACTCAAGTTCTTCAAACTACAAAAAATGAAAAGAGAGGTTCTATTGCTTGAGCATATCATTGGTCTCTGGGATATCAATGAACAGGGATTCTGTATCGGTGCACAGCTCCTGACTATCAAGTTGGAAGATGTGTATTTTCTAACTGGCCTCTCAAAAAGAGGGGTTCCTATAGCTTTCACAGGGCAGAGGACATTGCCAGAGCAGGTGGACGTGTATTTGGCACGTCATTGTGTTTCGGGGGCAAGATTGGTAGGGGGCAGGATCCCTATCAAAGACATCTGGGATCTGGCTCTTCGATCCATATTGTTTGCTATTACTAGTGCGACTGGTAGTACTAGTGCTCACTTGGCTTCGAGGTCACAGGTGGCTTATGGCGTCCAGTGTTTAGAGCCCACACTGTTCAACTAGAGTGTGGCGTTCCTTCGGAATGTGAAGGAACAAATTTCTCGGTGCAGGAACGACCAAAAGCAGTTTGGCTATGGTTCTTTCTTAGTCTCATTTTTCTTGGAGTGCATCCCTCAGATGCAGCCTCAGATTGCGCTGGCAGTGCGACCAGTGGATGAGCCTCGGATGGAGAGGTGGACTAGCCTATCCCCGAGGTTGGTTTCGGAGTTAGAGTTCCGTTTCACTGGTGATTTCTTTGCCTGTTTGAGGCGGAATTTCCTCTGGATTGAGGACTTCCCGTATGCTGATGTGGACTTCCGCGGGAGTATGGATTTGATCCTACCCGAGGGGGAAGATTGGGACGAGTTTGGTAAGAAACTAAGCCATTCCTTGTCAAGTTTGTTTTTTAAGTTTTTGATGTATATGTATTTTTTTGGGTATGTAAGAGAGTGTTTAACAGATGTTTTGCCTTTGACATGCAGACAAGGGAGCAGTGCGTCCAATGGATATACCAGTGCCAAGACGTCGTGGCGGTGCCCCAGTTGTGGCAGACCCAGCAGTACCAGTGGTGGGCCTTCGGGAGGTTGAGAGGAACCTCCAGGGCCTTACGATGGGTATCCCTCCTCTACGGAGAGGGGACGTGCCTTTGCATTTGCAGCGACACACTGTAGGGGTGCCAGAGAATCTCAATTCTTTGTTGAGACGTGTAGTACGCACAGTGTTATATTATACACAACATAATGTAGTGCGGGGAGATTAGAGTTTCCCCAAGATCATATTTTTGTACGCCTTGTCTGGCGAAGTTGTATGGGTGGATGAGCCCAATATTTTGTTCTCTTACAGACTTTTTGATGTAATGTAAACATTTTGGTCACGCCATATATATATATATATATATATATATATATATATATATATATATATATATATATATATATATATATATATATATATATATATATATATATATATATATATATATATATATATATATATATATATATATATATACAGTTTCAAGTTTTATGATGCCGATGGTTTGTACATGATGATGTCTGTGATGTGTTTTAATTTACATGTAATGTACAATTTTTTTCTTTCCTTGAATCTTATCTATGGGCTAGATACCGATCCATGATGTAATTGGCTAACGAATCTGAAACACTATTAAGTTCTCTTGGAATGTGTCTATACTCAATGTAATCAAACATTCGTTCGAGACGACGAACTTGCAAGTGTAGACGTAGCAGGATAGGAATACGGATGGCGTAGATGCGATTGAGTTGATAAACCACAAGTTGGGAGTCTAAGTAAATAACGATACGAGAGATACCTAGGGAGGAGGCTTGGGTTAACAGTCCAATGACAGCGTGATATTCTTCCATATTGTTGGTTGCTGGTCCTAAACAGATGCCTCCTGAACTCACCACCTCGTCAAACTGATAAATAACCCATGCCGCCGAGGCAATGTTCCGGGTGTGTCGGCTGGCGCCATCCGCGAACCCAAAAAAGATAGGAAAAGTAGACATCATCTGCGCATGAAAACATAGGCACAGTCATGAGTGGCAACGGTAAAGACTCTAGCACGCGAAAGAAAAGGCACACCAAACTAAAAATACACTAGTGTACAACGTTCAAATGCTAGGTGATCTAGGCATAGTACTTTTTAAGGTAAAGCCCATTTCGGGGCTCTCCTAAGGAAATTCCATCATGATCTACTAGTTCGTAAGCACCTCTGTGTAAAACACGCTTCATGATGTAAGGACCGTGCCACATAGGTTCTAACTTTCATGTTCCCAATTTATCATGTGCTTGGTCGTAAACGAGGACTAAGTCTCCTTCTGCGAAGGCTCGAGGTTGGACAGATTTGTCATATTGACTCTTGATCCGTTTTTGATGTGCCTCATTAACGAGAGCAGTGTCACGGCGTGTTTCGTCCAGTTTGGATAGGTACAAGAATCGTTCTTCTTCTGCAGAAGTATGGGGCAGGAGTTCTACTTTCAATTTGAGTGACGGAATTTCGCACTTGATGGGTAGGATGGCCTCAATGCCATAGACCAACTGGAAAGGAGTGAATCCGGTTGAGGTTTTCACAGACGTGCGATAGGCCCAGAGAGCGGAAAACAGTTGTAAATGCCACAATGTCTTGTTTTCCCCCACCATGCATTGGATCATAGTTTTTAGGATTTTGTTGATAGCTTCAACTTGTCCATTTTCTTGAGGATAGTAAGGGGGTGAGTTTTCATGGCGAAAACCCAATTTAACGTGTAATTCGCTCATCATCTGGTTTTTGAAGTGTGCACCATGGTCGGTGACAATGGCATGTGGTATACCAAAATGAGTAATGATGTGGTTGAAGAGGAATAGAGCTACAGTACGTCCATCGTTCAGGAAGGTAGGCATAGCCTCAGCCCATTTTGTGAAATAGTCGACGGTGACGATGATGTAACCGTGCCCCCCGGCTGAGGTAGGCTTACACTGCATGAAATCGATACCCCATTTGGAAAAGGGGTCGATGGAAATAATGGGATGTAGCGCAGTAGGGTGGGTTCGTGCCTTCTTGTTGAAGATTTGGCAGGGTGGGCATTTTTTGATGGCCTCAATGCAATCTTTGAAGATAGAGGGCCAAAAGTAGCCGGCACGTAGGATTTTTTGGGCTGTGGCCATCCCAGAAAGGTGACCGCCACAAGCACCAAGGTGACAATCATTCAAAATGCGTTCAGCCTCTTCGTGAATTAGACATCGCCGAAGAATGGTGTCAATACCACGGCGGTACAAAGTGTCACTGAGGATGAGGTAACGGTGAGAGTGATGATGTATGCGTCGATGCTCTTCTCGAGAGGTGTTGGGCTGAAAACGTTGGGTTTGAAGGTAAAGGAGAATGTCTCCATACCAAGGGTAAGAGGTGTTGATGAGGAAGAGAGACTCATCAGGAAGAGGGTCTCTAGGTTCATTGTTTTCATCAGCACTTGGGAGAGCACAGATGAGCTCGGCAAACACCAGAGATTTTTTGGCCTTAGCCTTGGTAAACTCAAGATCGAATTCTTGAAGAATAACGATCCACTTTGAATATTTTCCCCCAAGTACTTGACGTGTCAAGACGTGGTACATGGGGTTGGAGTCTGTGATTACCGTGGTGGTGCGTAATAAAATGTAGTGGTGGAATCGTTGGACAGCAATGACAGCTGCCATAGCCAGTTTCTCGACATGTGAATATCTGAGTTTGGGTCCAGATAAACTCTTGCTCAGATAATAAACTTCGTCGGATGTGCAATTGGCACCAGGATTGATGTTTTCCACGACACCTTCTTTGACTGAAATGTCAATTGTGATTGTGGTAGAGATGTTACCCATGTTTCCCTCAGAGAAAGTATCTTGGGTGAGGATAGGGGATTGTGAAGCATTGGTAACATCAGGGGGGAAGATAGATTGGATGTCTTGCACCTCTTCCAAAGGTGGAAGAAAAGAGGATCAGTGGTGGTTGTCATCCCAGGGCAGATCGTCAATGCTAAGCATTTCCATGATAGATTCGTCCGAAGGAAAAATGTGGGAAATGTAATCGACGACAGATGATAGGGAATTCAACCACGAGGAAACCGAGTAAGTGTCGAGTGCCAATGAGTGTGAATTGTTCGAAGAGGGAGAGATGGATTGGATAGCTATGTATGTGGCCTCGGCTGGGCTGAGTGGCATGGTGTCACTGAGTCCATCAAATTCCAAAGGACTAGGCACAATCCAAGGGTCAGATGATTCCAAGGATTGATGAGGCAAAGTCGAGATCATATTGACGGTGGCAATATGAGGTGTAGTAGGTGGAAGTGGTGTAGGGAAGGTACCCATAAGGCTAGAATATTTCAATAAGCCAACACCAACGCTTTCATACGTAACCGTGTGGTCTCCTAGGAAAGGAATATTGTTGGTGGCAGGGATGCGAGCGTCGGGTGTACAGAAATCAAGTTGATCGATGGTGACAATTTTGCCTTGATGAGGGAATTGTACACATCGAAACATCGACGAAGAAACCGCAGTCATAGCGTAGAACCAAATTCTTTCGAGTAATAGATTGTAATCAAGGGGAGCGTCGACCACTTCGACATCAATGGTGACAGTTTTGCCGCTCAATTGAATGATGAGGGATTGCAATAATCCGTGAGGATGGAAACCTCATCCATCGAAAGCACATAACATCGTAGGGGATTTGTTAAGGGCAGGTGATTTCAAACCTTTCCAACAGGATAGAGACATGACACAGGTAGAGGCTCCCTCATCCAGGATAGTTCGATGAATTTGTTGGTTATGAACAACAACATCGATTTGGAAAGCTAGCTGGTGGGAGAGTCGTGGTTGATAATCGTCTAGATTAAACGTGATGTAGTTTGATGACTCGGGATCAAAAGTTCCAATAGCAGATAAGAGAGTCTTACATTGGGTAGGACAGTGTTGTAACACTTCCAATGCGGACATGGCACACGGAGCTTGGGCCAAATCTTCTACAATATTGTAGTTTTGGGCAACCCGTGAATTAGGATTGAAAGTAGATTTCCGGATGGTGCTCTTAGGAGGGCGTAAGATGGAGTCAAAAGAAGGTTTCTCAATCTGAAGTGGCCCAGATGGAGGGCTGATAGATGGAGGATTGACCGCAGATGGTAAGGGATCTGGCGAAGAACCATTAGCGATCTTCGGCTTATCAGGTTTAACTGGTGTGTCGTATGTCATAGAATGAGTGGTTAGATTAACCCCGTTGAACATATAAATGTGTGCGCTTGTCGATGCCTCATCATGAGGTTGGTTGGAACTACCCCCCGGCATGGGGGTTTGTGCAACCAAAGATTTTTGTTGCGGAAAAGGCTGAGTGAGCACAGCGGGTTGTGAATTTCCCTTAAAAATTTTAGCCACTTCATCGCGATGTGGACAGTCTCGAGTGTAGTGATCGCCACCGCAAATGAGACATGGGAATTTCGGTTTTCGCTGTGGTTTTTTTCCAGCAACAGGGGTTTGTGGTTGGGTCTTAGGTTGTTCATTGTTATTATTCTTCTTTGTTTTGTTTCTCGCTTTCTTCTTTCCCCCGGTTGTTGTGACGAGGTTGATTGGACCACGTTCACATCAGAGACTTGAGTTTGTGTGGGGGGGGGTAGAAGAGGGTGCAGTCGAACTGGGGGCGGTCGTAGAAGTGGGCCACTGGACTATTCCAGTAGACTGAGTGGTAGATTGAGTTTTGACGGAGCCAATAACTCCATCCGCATGCGAAGCGGTCGATGGTTTGGATGGATCGTTATTGGGACGGGTAGCATTTGGTATCAACTCATACAAAGTACCGGATTGCGAATAGACTAAGTCTAAGTACTGAGCTCGAGTGATGGCTTCTTCCTCGGTGACCACGCCACCCATGGCAACGTCACGAGCGATCTGGGGTAGTAAAGATTTCGTGAACCATTCCGCTAATAATTGGTCAGGGATGACTACTTTAATTATCCTTCGTCGTCTTCTCCATTCATGGATATGATCGAAGATGTGTATGGAAGTTGTCTAACGAAGAGAGGTTAATAGTTCGGTACCCATCTCGTATCGGATGGGCAATTGGAAGTGTGTGAGGAAGGACATGGCAAGAGAGTTGAAATCGTAAAAAGATGCGCGCGGTAATTCAATATACCATTTCGTTTCAGAACCCGTAAGTGTCCATTGGAAAAGACGCAAACGAATCGAATCGTCCATGAGGGAGTTTGATGAACACCACAAATGGAAGGTCATCACGTGGTTGTTCGGGTCTTCTCCGGATTTTTCGTTGAATTTAGGGATATCAGAAGGGAGCTTTGCTGGAATAGCTGGCCAACCCAAAGAATGATGAATGGGATCATTCGTTAACCGAGACAAATCTGGAAGGTCCAGGGTAGCTAGAAAAGGTAGTTGTCGGTTAACCTATGGGTAATGCTGGTGTGGCAGAGGAACACCGGTAGGGCCCAATACTGGGTTATGTGGATAATTATAACTCGTGGGTCCTCTCATGTTGGGTTGGTTTTGGCCAAGGTACATAGGATTTGAATTTTTTTGAAAAGCCTGTGTGAGAGGAGGATAACCGGATGGGTTTTGAGGGTTATGGGTTGGGTTGGGCATTTGTCCATAAGGAGGTTGTTGTGGAGTCTGTGAATTTTGTCCTGCCAGAAAGTGTGGGTTTCCTTGAAAAGGAACGTTCCATGGGTTAGATGTGGCCGGCACAGTTTGTCCTGTGGAGGCATGCGGGTTTCCTTGAAAAGGGATGCTCCACGGATTGGGTGCAACAGACACAGTTTGTCCTTGTGGCTGATGGTGGACTCCAGCTTGAGGTTTCCCCCCAGCATGAGGGTGCCCCCCGAATGGGATTTTCCCTCTAGTGGGAGGGTGCCCTCCAGTTTGAGGTAGAGTTCCCAGGATTTGAGAGCTAGACGTGAAAGATTGACCAATGTTGTCGGTTGGGTTAGGACCACCAAGGTCCGTCCCTCCGGGTTGTTGTATAGGTACGGAACTTCCCGGTACAATTTGGGTAGTGGTTTGGGCAGTGGCAGTGGCAGTTGCGTTTAGTACCCTAAATCCAAAAGGGAGATTTGGTCTTGGTGTTACAGGTGTGCCAAACGGGGCTTGAGTGACCACCGCATTACCAGCCGGGATGGTCGAGATGTGAGGGACTATGGTCGAATGAGCCATCTGGAGGGGAATAGTAGGTCTCGGGCCAACGGGTGGTGTGCTCGGAGCAACGGTTGGTGTGGCCGTAAAAGTGGTAGTACCAACGAAGTGATTTGGGGGTACAGTGTAGGAGGAATATGCATCGGCACCTTCTCCTGTTCCATAATGATCTTGCACCAAGCGTGGTGGACTCCGAACAATGTTCTCAATCCAGAAAGGGTCATCGGGTAAAGGATTTTGAGGAGACCCAGCCGGGGTGGCAGAAGGGTTTATGACAACAAATTCTCCTGCGGAATTTAGGTGGAGGATCTGTCGTTCATATCCCTCCGGAATGCGATAAGCTTCCGGGGAATCTGAGACAATTCTAAAATTCTCCAAAGATACAGGAACTTCTTCCTGAGAAGTTGTAGTGTTTTGAACCTCGCCCTGTTGGGGAGATTGTTCCATAGAATGAGGGATGTATCCTTCCATATTTTCTGGAGGAAGTCCTTGTAGCCTCCGCGAGCATCGTGGAGGGTCAATGTTGGCAGAAGAAAAGAGTCTACGAAAGAGATCTATGGCCAACTAGCGAAAAGAAACAACACATGCTAAAAAATCTAAGAATCACAACCAAGCAAACAGGGCCTTCTTTTGATGACCGTACTAGTTGGTGATGAAATCCAACGTCGTGTGGTCAAGTCCAGAAGGGGTGGGGCTAGGGTGGAACAGTTACAATGGCGACCTTCTTAACAGACTTACACCCTGGTGAAAGCTTCCACGCAGTAATTGTGGATTTACTTTCTAAGGCTTCCACGCAGTAATTGTGGATTTACCTTCCAAGGAGCCTGAGTGAGTTTGACCAATGTTTTCTCCAGGTATAGTTAGACTACCCGTCACCGTCACCTTGTGTAAGAACCTAAAGATTATGGCCACTAAGGTTACCAATTCGTAGTCATCCCCTGGGCGGGAACAGTCGACAGTTCGGTCCGAACATAAGGGCAGGGTATCAAGCCCGAAACCAAATAAGAAGCTTCCACGCAGTAATTGTGGATTTACCTCAAAGTGATCCCCATAATACGATCTTACCACCACACTCAGTTAAACCACGGAGGGTAGTCCCCATAGCTCTCCCGAATGCAACCTCGTGCGTAACCCCTGTGTGTGAGAGGGGGGTCCCAGGCAGACTTATACGCTGACTGGATTTAGTCTCCCTAAATCAGGATGCTAATGTTTGTTTTGACAACTTTGGAGAGTTATGCTCACAGCCTAATCGAAAGTACTACACCTATTCTACTGTTGGTGGAGGATTCTAGCAAAGAAAAAGTTCTAGATAAATTTTAATTAGCGTTGATTTTAGTGGTTGTTCTTTACGCAAAGGGGTGCATGGAAGTGAAACGAATGGAATTGAGACTCTGACCCAAAGAGTGCATCAAGAATGATAAGCAGCCATTTATTTTCGATGAACATCTAGCTAAGGGAGAGAGAGAGTTCTTTCACTAACAAGCACAACTACAGAATGCTTCCAAACAATTTCTTTTCTCAATCAAATCTTGATATGATGCAAAACTTTTAAATGCCTTCTAATATGCTCAATCAATCATGAAGATATTTTTATTGTTTGCATATGGGTGATGATCAATACAATCACAATGCTTATCTTTGCTTATTGTCTTCTTGGTATGAATGAGAACCAAACTAGCATGAGCAAAGATCACACAAACAGTACACCCTTCGTAGCAATCAAAACAAAAAAACGAAAGAAAAGAAACAATCAAAGAAAAAGACAAACTTCACACCCAAAAACAATAGCTAAAGAACAATGATTTGACTGAAATCAATATAAAGAGGCCTGTAGGCTTTTGATGGCCTTCACCAGGGTTTTACTCAACTGAAGAGAAAAGAAAAGCAATGCATAGATCTCAAGCTTTACTCAACAGGAAAACTCAAATGAAAATAGGTGAAGAGGGCTACAAGATTCAATCAAAAAGGTGTTTGTTCTTCAACAAGACTGATGTCAAGGCTAAACAGGAAGAAGAATTGACTCACTAGATCACTCAGCATAAGAGCCACAGAGGCAAACCCTAAAAAATTGCAATTGTGAAGGGTTTTTGGTCCAAAAGGAGGTTGGCGCTCTGTTGCCAAGGGAAAAGAGTGTTATAGCGCTCTGTGTAGGGCTACAAAAAGCATTGGCACTCTGATAACACTAGGTCAGGGGCGCCAGGGTCTGAAAGTCCCAGAAATGTCAAAAAATTTCAAAAATTGAGACCTGAGTTTGACAAATATGTTGGATCTGACAAGGTAAGGAGCCAATCAGCTCATGAAACTAATCAAAGAGGGGTAAACCAGGTCTGAAACGATCAAGGGACAGAACAAGGTCAATGAGGAGAAAAAAACCAAACAAAGGGTTTTGATTCAAGGCTATGTCCCCAGTGGAGTCGCCAGTTTCTGTTGTAGGAAAATCTTCCTGCGGACAAGTAGATCGACCTCTAAGGCTTGACCTTAACCTTAGACAGAAAAATGCTTATCGTGGACACTGACTTCCTTTCAAATCTATCTAAGCCTAATGCATGAGAAGGAAGGATGATAGAAGTACCTTTTAATCGATGTTTGTCCCTGCACGCTCCGAGCTGCGCTCCAATATTTTGCTCCTCGCTGAGGTCTGTGGACAAAACAAGATACGACCACTTCCTACTCTATTGACATTAGCTTGAAAACAGATCTATCATTAAATGATAAGTTCACGTGACGTTAGACACAAACTAGAAAGAAACAGGCCAAGCTTGTCATATTAATGAGAATAACGACAGCAGTACTTACAATCGTAGATGCGAATGCGACAGCTTTGTCAAGTCCTCTTCATCTAACCCTTGCCTAAAAGATCCACAACCTGGATGACAGCAGATTCAATGATTTCTCTCCTTTGGCTGACTGTAAGTTTCCTCCAATATCATAAGTTCCATATGCTCAATTCTTCCCCCTCTTCACCACCATAGAGCTTGCTTATATAGGTTGGGAAAGGCCTAACCTCTTGAGTTATGTTTAGAACCAGTTGGGAACCTTCTCCTTGGATCAGAGATCTTTTGATAGAACCAAGAATTCGAGCTCAACCGCCTCCTAAACTCGAATGATTCTCCCCTTATTCTTCTCGTCGGGCTAACAATTTACCCAGAATGGAGAGCACTCCTTTGGAAGGGGTATCAGAGTGCTAGAACGCTCCAGAGAAGGTCAAGGGAAGAGCCAGCGCTTCAAATCTGAGTAGCGCTTCTACAAAGGGGTGGAGAAGTGCTACAATGCTTTTGAAGCATGGTAGAGGGGCGCCAGCGCTCCTCAGGTAGTTTTAGAGGAGCGTTCCCCTTCCAAACTCTTGATTAAGAAGCCCTCTCAGGTGTTAAGATATGTTTGACTTCAGTGAACCAGTTTCTTCCTTCAAACCAAGTACATGAGATGTTTCAAGTGCCTCTTTAGTGTCATCATTGTGATATTATGATTCAACAACATTTGCGACACTTGTGACCAGTGAGAGGCATATGCGACACTTATCCAGTTGAGTGATTTTGAGGTGTAACAGAATGCCCCCCAAAGTATGAAGTCAGAAGATGTGGGCTGATGACTGAAGTACTTTGTAGATGTTCAAGCAAGGGTATAGCCTCGGAGAACCTAACGGAAGATGCACACAAACATCCAACCAATATCATGACATATATCAAAACCCAAGGCATGCATACCTATGCTTGGGAGATCGATACTTGTGAGGTATGGCCGCCATAAAATACACTGCGGATCCATAATTGTATTGCCATGAAATACACATCCTCGATGGCTGAGAATGTCAGTTGTTTACCTCTAACTATGTGGCACTGTATATAAGTGCTCCACATCCCAATCAGATACTAAAGTAGGAAATCCTACAACTATATTAGAGGGAAGTCAAAGAACTTGAGAAACCCATAGGATACCAAGTATCCCCGAACACCTAATCGCTCTCTCACCACCTCCCATAGATGGTCTCAGTCATGCTCTCTCTAGTGCACTGGCATCGTGCTATCAGAGTCTGTTGATCACTTGTATCCACACAAAAACACTTGATCAGCCTCATCATCCATAAAAAAGCATAAAAAATTAAAATATTTCAACCCCTTATCCTTGCCTCCAGTGCACAGATTTCATCCAGATAGGTGTGCACATATGCGCACTTGTTCTCTGCACAGATGTGAACTAATGCACAATTGTTTGAGAAACAACCGCGCATGAGTGTGTGGTTGTCAGTTAGATAGGTGCACATATCATGCACACCTGTCTTCCCATCCCTCGCACCCACATGCGTGGTTGTTTCAAGAACAACCACACATTGTGCACTAGAAAAGGGATTATACCCACACACATATGCATGGGTATTCCTCCTTTTCCCACGCATTGTTGGGCCCCTACCCAAAAAATCCCATGTACGGCCCTCCGTATAGTCCTTACCTACAAATTAATAATTTCACAAGATGTAGGAGGATAGGACCACTAACCTGTCTCTTGCCACTCCTGGATCGATAGCTTCATGCTTCCGCAATCTCGAAATATCCTCAAACAAATCTCATCAACTCTGCTACAGTGATAGGTACAAATGTGGTGGAATTGTGGGCCCACCAGCCATATATAACCCCTTTTTCCCAACTTCCACACTCTATTACAGGAGCCTAGAGCCTTAGTTTTCCAATCCATTCTCAGCCACGAGATCTTAGTCCCACCATCTACAAATTTGCATTCCCCGAGTCATCCTCTGCACTTGGCCCCGGAGGGGAATTTTTATCACATCACGTTCAGGTACGCGTGCTCATGTTCAATTTTATCAAATAGTTGTTAAATGTTCTTTATCATCAGATATTGTTCATGTCAGGTATTTGGTTTTCATGTGTGCATGTACTTATTCCTCAATCTTACAACCCCTTCAGGTATATGTTGGACACTGGCATGTAATTATTCCCTCTATAAATCAATTACATCTCCCAGTCATACCCTATGACATTTTCATTTAGGGTCCTTACATCCGGCTCTGTAGTACCTTCACCTCTGCTGCATTTGGGTATTATCACCCAGTAGCACTCTCCCCCACATGAGTTTTTTCATTCTTATTTCCCCTTGGAAACTTGACACTCATGTTGATTTAACCCCCTAGGGATGGGAGTCTTGATAGTCTTATGCACTTCTTAGAATGAACCCCATAATTCTTCTCATCATATTTCTAACTTTTTCAATGGACTCCTAGGTCATATCATCTCGGTTCTATTGACTATACCTATGTAGTATCATTAGCCCTCCATCTCATCCACCATCAGCTTTCCCATCTACATATTGTCCTCCATCCATTTACCTAATATAGAAACCCACCCATGGGGGCCCCACCCTCCACTAGTTTCGTCTCTCCAACTTGTGCCTTAATAGGCCAAGCGATATTTCACTGGGGCACCCATTTCTGTATATGTATGATCAATCCAAATCATTCTTTATTTATTTGGTAATTGTAAAAATCCTTTGTTTCCAACATGTACTTAGATTTTTCGTCGTCACCCTTGATGACATTTCTTTTCCTAGAAAAGCAACTCATGTCACCCTTGGTTGGGGCATCCCCTCTTTTTTCATTCTAACATCGTTCATGAACCCCGAGTATCCCGAGTTCATGTACCCATTATATTTGAGTTTGTACACTTTGTTATCCTCTTGCATAGTTTAACCCCATATCTAGTCATCCCCTTGACACTAGATTCAGTTTTACAGTTATTGCCAATCCTCCTTCACAATTTCCCAACCAAGGGAACTCTTGAGTCTCACCGCAACTCAACTTCATTCATGTTTCCCATCAGTACCTGATATCATCTCAATGGATTTCACGAATACCTTTTCTTATTGGATTCATGTCTCCCTTTCTTTCAACATCAACACAGTTTCCAGAAGGGTGGAAGTATCTTGACTCTCATAATCTTTATAATGAGGGGTCTCAGACGGCACAGAGAGAATCATCATTTCTCTCTGATTCCATTGACACCCATAACATTCGACCTCAATAAAATTTCATGTTACGGTGGGTCTTACTATGCGACTATTGCAGTTGTTTCATACCAACCGAAGACCTCTGAATTCATTAGGCCATCAATGCCTACGAGTCATCGAAAATTATTAGAGTCATCCTTGCCTCACTTCAGAGATCGTTCACCATGAAGAACTATCATCTATCGTTATCAACCTTCCCCGAGGGTGTTGAATTTATCTACATCAACATTCATCTTCATTTATCATCTCACATTTTGGTTCCATGACATGAGCATGGGGCATGCCTGCCTCATTTGTACACAATTTTTTTTTCTCCGTCGAGAAAGGTTTGGGTCCCACAATTTTCCCTATCCCTTTGACAGATCACCCTTGCAGTTCCTCTATTCACTCTTCATTGCAATGGCCCTTTTATCAAAAGAAACATTGATGTATTTCGGGTATACATATGCCCCTAACCTCACACATAAGGGGGCATTTGTTATCACTGAAAAATTGTCTGCAACATTGCACACAAATGGTTAAAGAAACACATCAATGCCAGTAGCAATTATTCCACCTACAACACCAAAATTCATTCAAAAGGAAAAAAACCTATACAAATTGGGTCAAAAATTGAAATGCGCAGATTCACCAAAGGAATCGCACGCACAGTGCGCAGTATATGCAGGCCAACACAACCCTCAGCGCGCACAATATGAAAAATGTGCGACTGTGTACAAGAAAATCCGCACACTTCTATGAACAATGCATTTATGGATCTTGTCATCCCCTCAACCACTTATGGACTGACCCCCAACACAATTTGACACTCATATATGAGCAAAATCTAGCTTGGTGGTTGGTCAAGGGCTAGAGGGTTCCCTAAAAGGCCCTTTGTTCACACTATGAACCAATTACATTTTTCCATGTATGAATGCTATAAATAAGAGACATGGGTATGCTAAGAAACCGAGATCTTCATATTATTGTTATGTTGGAAGAATTCTTCCCTGGGAATCCTCTTTTCTCTTGGAAGCCTTCAGAACCATTGCAATAGGCCATTCCACTCACCTCTTGAGGGAATATGCATTATTTTTCTTGACCGATTTCCATTTCTTCCATTGTATGAAGATATATCCATTAGGGAACTCAAGATCCCTTCCAAGGAGGAAGAGGGGACTCATAAGTCCCTATTTGTCTCTATGGTGTTTTTCCTACTAATCTATTGATCCATTGGTAGCATTATGTTGGCCATCGTTTGATTTTCATGGTTCTAAGTTTCTCATTCTTTCTAACATTTAGTTATTAGTTGTTTTAGTTTATTTCTTCATTTATAAATGTGTTTGGCTTATCTAACCCACTCAAACAACTTTTGTCTTGTCTAGCAGGCTCATCTAGACATGTAAGTGTTGTTGTTTTTCTCACCCAAGTGACAAAACCAACACAACATCTATAACATCATAAATATGACTGAAACTGAACCAATATGTTTGAATGGCTAACACGATATTAACTTACCTTGAAGAAAACTATGATTGAACTCCCATCCTACAACCACATAGTCTTCATGCTTAAGATGAACTACTTTACTTGGAACAATTATAGGTGTATTTTTTGCATAACTTGCCTTCTTTAATTGTTCCATTGTTAGAAGAGATTGATTTTATTTTATATGATGAGAATGTACAACATATTGAATTCCCTTTTTAAACAAGTGATATTGATTATGTTCCCTGTAGAATATTTCTTTGTGATCATATAAATAAGGACTTCATAAGACCATTCCACATGTTTCTAGTGGCATCACATCACATATTACTTCATCCACATACTTAGATGTAATTGCAAACTTTATGATACATTGCTTTGTTATGGGAATTTTTTTATCTTTGCTTATCTAATTTAGTGAATAGGGTTTGTGATTCATCTTAGTGTTTAATCCCAATTTCTTAACCACTTCTTCTGAAATTAAGTTAGATTGATATACATTATCTATTAATGTGTCGATCTTAGTATGTTTCATTATGACCCTTATATGAAATAATTTACTTATAGAATCATAACCATCACCAATTTTACCTATCAAACCAACTGTTGTGATTTTAGATTCATCACCTGAATCTGACCCCAAGTATGTTGGTCGTGTTGTTTGTTGCAACTTTTTGCCTCCCTTTCCTCTCTTTGAACCACTTTTCTTTCTTTTTTGGGTGAAATTTCCAACAATGTTCATCATCATTCCCTTATTTCTTGCAATTCTTGAAAGAGAGCTTCTCTTCCTTCACTGTACTTGAATTTTATTTCTTCCCATTCCCTTTGCCTTTGCCATCTTTCTTTGAAGATGAATCCCCTGATACACTAACTCCAGTTTTTCTTGTTTCAATATATGTTTCTTGAATAGAAACCTCATCAAGATTATTAGGTCCAAACATAAATAAAGTATTATGAATATAAGTAGGCAAACATCCTATATACTTCATAAGAGTTTCTTGTGTAGTCAATGGAACATCTAACATCAAATCCATATTACGAAATTCATCTGTATATTCCTACACTGACTATCTTTTTCTTAACTTAGGACTTTTCCATTCAATTAAATCCTTTTCCTTATATCCCAATGGATAGAACTGTTTTCTAAGTGCGGAAATAAAATCATGCCATGATGGAAAAATCCTACCAACTTGTTGAGTTCCATGTTGCATTTTACTTTTCCACTAGATGAGAGTTGTGCCTTCAAGATGAAGCGATGCCAATCTCATTTTGGTTGCCTCATTTTTTATTTTTTGCACATTACAATATACCTCCATATGTCTAAACCATTTATCAAGTTTCTTAGCATTAACTTCTCCATCATACATAAGAAAAAATAAATTTACGTCAAGTTTAAGTAATGGCATATCGGGCTTATGTTTATGAGAATGTTTTCTTGAAGAAGTAGTATCCAAACTTGTACTTGAAGAAGAAGAAGATGATGGAAATGAAGGAGGTGGAGGATATTTTATAGGGTCCTCTCCTTCTTCACTTTTGGCTTTATTTGAATATTCTCCTTGAAAATGTCTCTTATGTTCTAAGTACTCATGATACAACACTTTTACCATCTCCGACATGGAAAAGAAAGTTTTTTGAAACTCTCATTTGTTTTGAGAAAGTCCTTCTTCTGATGCCATGTTCTCACTTTGATATGTCCTCTTTGTTGATCCAATATCAGGATCTCCTTATACAATCTCTCCTTCACCACAACTTAGCTTTTCCCTGGTAATCATGCATACTCAAAAAAAACAAATTTCAACCTCCTCTAATACCACTTTATCTGAAATTGATCTTGTAAAGACTATGGTTAAGTTTATGCATGAGTTGATTTACCATTTAGGAATTAAGAGAAGGAGAATATTTTAATGAAAGAATGTTGCAACCATCATAAATAATATATAACAACAAATAAGCACTAATAACAACAAACCATAACACCAAGGCTTGTTAATGGAGTTCGACAAGGTTTCCTACATCTCTGGGCCTTTGTCTCAGTGGGGGAGGCTTTCTTATTAATCTTCAATGCTTCAAAAATACTTCATAAGTGAATTAAATGGATTACAAAATGGTCTGGATGTGTTTTTCTCAACCTCAATGTAACACCCTATTTCCCCTAGTCTATAAAAATAACTATACTGGCCAAGAACCATGGAAAGCTCAAAGATGTGAATGTGTGATTTGAATGGAACTTAGTAAAAGGTCCATGAATGTAAATACTATTATGAATATATATATATATATATATGACTGCTGAGAGGGGGATGTGCTAACAAAGAGACCATTATGGCTGAAGAAAGGTGATGGAAGGCACCTGGAATGGTGGTGTTAACTTCCACTGAACCAAACCGTATTTGGTCTTCACTGGCCCGGAGAACCAAGAGTGGCTCGCTAGCCCCGAAATGAATTACTCACCAGGTTGGTAGGTAAGGATTCTCCTCATGAGTTAATGAGGGATGGGGATGAACCGACCATCTGTGGAAGCCTCAGACCTGACCACCGTGGGGAAGTTCGTGCGACACACAACCTTTCCAGGAAAGAAAAGGAAGGAAATAAGTGTGGGAGGGGGTCATATGCGACAGAGATCGCAAGAGGGGAGATATCAGAAGAACACTGAAAAAAAATACAGAGTGATTGATGAGAAGAGAAGAAGGAGAGTAACCTTCGTTCTCGACTTCTGACGAACAGATATTCAGTCTTACAACATCGTGGTCTAAGCTTGAGGGTGGATAGTGGTAAATCCATTCATAATCGCTGAGCCTATGGTTGGGTGGAAATGAGCACCCCTCTTAGCACTTGCATCACACCTGGTGTTTTTCTGATAAGTGTTACATCTTGTATCTTGAATTTAAATATTCTAACATACATGCTCATGGTTTGTGAAATTATGAATGATTTCCGTATAAGACTGTCTGTATGTTGTTTGATCAGAAATGGTGGATGCATGCTTATATTGGAAAGACCACATATGAATTACGTATATATTTGTATATATGTATATTTTGAATGGATTCAGTATTCAAGTCTGTTCTCGGGAAATCTATTCCCTTATTTTATCTCAAGTAATGCCCTGGATAGATCTTTCCACAGGGACACCCTCTTTAAAAGTTTACCCAAGAATCTGCTGGAGGATTTTATGACATAAGTCTGAAAAACCCTGCATGAGAGAGAATGGTATTCTTAGACTTCGATATTTTGGCATTTCGGCACCTGGGGTATATAGGTGGGAGTCCCGAAACCTCAACCCACGAAATCCCAAAATGATAGCGTGTGGATGAATTAATGACCTTTCGGTGGTTTGGTACCCAGGATACCCTTCCTCTTGCTAAATGCATGAATGACATCCTTTCGAAGGATCTAAGGTTTGTTATGACCGTTAAATTCGATGAAGCAACACAGGCGTTAATGCCTCGACCCCTTTTTAACCTTCATAAGTAGCGAAGAAATCGGGATCGTCGATTCCAAGACCCATGGGAGTACTTGGACCATCCGACTGTAGAGTACACATGGCAGCCAGTAAGAATTTCAGCTTTTCATCACCCAGGAGATCAGAGGGTAAGAACCCTTGTCCTCACGACTCGTGAAATCCCGACATATGAAATCCTGAAATTCTAGCATGTGGGTAAGTTATGATTTTTTGTAGTTTTGGCACCCAACGTACCTAAGTGTGAGTTCTCCTGTACTCACAAGACCCGAAACCCTGATTCACGAAAACCCAAAATGACGGTGTGTGGATGAGTTAGGAATTTTCGGTGTTTCGGAACCCGGAATACCCAAGGGACTATTTCCTTGTACTCACAAGTCTCGAAACCCTGACTTGCGAAATCCTGAAATGATAATAGTATGGAGAAGTTTTAAGATCTCAGAGTTTTGGTACTCGTGATATCTAGAGGTGAGTTCCTTGTACTCGCAAGTCCCGAATCCCAAACCCGCCAAATTCTGACATATAAAATCCTGAAATAGATGTGCAGGTTTAAGAGTTTGTATTTCGGAGTTTCGGCTCCCAGAATATCTAGGTGTGAGACCTCCTGTCTGCGCACGTCGTGAATCTCCGATCCACGAAAACCTAAATTTTGGTAGAAGGTATGATGAGTGGGTGTATCGGCTTTTCGATACTCAGGAAATCAAAGAAGGTGACTCTTCATCCTCTTGTATCACGAAGTCCCGATTTGTGAAATCCCGATATGGCATAGTGTGAATTGAATTGGCGTTTTCGGTCCCCGAGACCCCAAAGGAGAGTTTTTGTTTCATGTACCTACTAGATGCGAAGTCCCGAAAGGAGAAATGCCAAAATGGATTAGCACGGATAATCTTGGGTGTTTCGGTATTTCGGTACCTGAGATACCTATTGGCAAGTTCTCTTGCACCCACCAGTCCCGAAAACCTGAAGTGTGAAACCCCGAAATAATAATAGTGTGGACGAGATATGGAGTTTCGGTGTTTTGGCATCCAGGGTACCTAACAATAAGTTCTCATGTCATCGCATATCTCGAAAACCCGGTTTGCGAACTCCCGAAATAAACGGAGCGATATATATATATATATATATATATATATATATATATATATATATATGTATGTATGTATGTATGTATGTATGTATGTATGTATGTATGTATGTATGTATGTATGTATGTATGTATGTATGTATGTATGTATGTATGTATGTATGTAGGTTTCAGAGTTTCAGCTCCCGAGAAACCTAAGTGGGAAACCTCCTATCATCGCATATCTCGAAATCTCGGTATGTGAAATCCCGAAGGGTAGAATACCAGGGCTTAATCCAAGTTGTTGTTAATCTCGTTAAGCAGTTAGATCCGTTTCGGGTTTCAGCCCTTCAAAAGACAAGAGAGAAAAGGGAAATACATGCATCGTGATTTCCTGAATCGTGAAAGCCAACGAGCACCTCTCCAATAAGGCATGTGGTCATAGCCTCCAATCATATGAGGGACTTTAAAAGGGAAAGGAGGATTTGTGATAGGCTCCTTAGAATTTAAAAAGGAAAGAGAACCAAAAATTTTCTAGCCCCATGGTGGGTATGTTACAAGTTGGTATCAGAGCATGGTTACAACACTTGGCCTACTTAGGCTCATGAACGAGTTGCATAGAAGCTCCGTTCAAAACACTCCTAAAAGGAGTAACCCCCTGTCTTAACCTTCTCAATTGAAAAAAAAAAAAGGTCGAAGTTAAGAATGAAAACCCCTATTGTGTGTGTGCATGAGAAAAAAAGATGAGTTTATGTACTGGTTATAAATGAATATGAAGATTGACTAACAACCAACGTTTTTCCTTTTACACACAAGCGGGAGATCAACCGCGGGAAATTGTAGACGTATAGAATGGTGATCCACCAAGAGGTGGGGGAAGGCTCCCACAATAGAGACGAAGAGTCTGACGAAAGAAGGGTAGTAGGGACCCCTCCAAATCTAGCCAAGACTGTGAAGAGTCTCATGGTCAAATTACAAAGCTGCAAGGCTGACAATGAGAGGATGATGAAAGAACAAGAGAAGAAAACAAAAATTAACGCAGTTTTACTGTAGAGCTTATACGACCTACAAAGATAAATGCAGCATGAACCTGAGGTACAAAAACATGGTCATATAAGTGGCCGCATTGATAGGAGCACCTCGAAAAAGGTCCATCCTAGAGGTAAAGGACAAGCAATGGACGATTCCTCTGGAAAGGAAGCTGGCGGTTCGAAGGACTCTTCTAGCAGTAGAACTAGTTCTTATTCCCGAAGAAGATAGAAGAAGTGAAATCTTCCAAAGGGTCATAAATTTGAAGAATTCAAGAAGGCCAAACCACCCTCCTTCGATGGTGAAATAAAGAAGGGAGAGGAAGCAGAGGCCTGGCTGCTTGGACTAAAGAAGTATTTTAGAGTCCACAACTTCTTAGAAAATTTGAAGGCCCGAGTGGCCACATTTAACTTGAACGGAAAGGCTTCCATTTGGTGGGAAGACCTTAAGAATGTGAAAGGAGTTCGTGAAGAGGACCTGTCTTGGGAACGGTTTGAGAAGTACTTCCAAAAGAAGTATCTGTCGGAAAAATATTTCGACGAAAACACTAAAGAATTCTATGAACTCAAACTAAGGCAACTCACTATAGAGAAATATGTTAGAAGATTCCTCAAGTTGTTGAGGTATGTACCTTATATAAAGGAAGAAAAGGAAAAGGTGCAACGTTTCATCAACGAACTACCTAAGGACTATCGGGACATAATTAAATTTGATGAGCCAAAGACCCTATAAGGCACTATCCAAAAGGCAATATATTTTCATGAACAGTTTGGACATCGGACATAATCTCGTGAAGGCTGGAAACCAAAGAATAGTTCAGGATTTCAGAGAAAATGGATTAAATCCCCAAGATTTAAGAACTATAAGAAGAACTCAAGGATGAGCTTCCCAACCCAGAGTGTACACCAGCAAAACTTTCCCTCCTTGAGCGGAAATAAAACTTATGGGTCTGTACCAGTGAAGGTTGATAACCCAAAGAGGGAACCTTTGAAATGTTGGGGTTGCGAAGAAGAACATCTACTGAGAGACTGTCCACACCGACAACAGAATACTCAGGGAATTTACAACAGCCAGGAAGCTACCATCGTCAATGATGTGTCTAGGAGTGTGTCGCAAATTTATGTAGACTTGGATAATAACCAAGCCGACCACCAAGCTTCAGTGGTGGAAATARAAGGTATGATTTCCAACCATCTAGTGTCTATTTTGATTGACCTTGGTTCAAACTTGAGTTATATAGCCCCTAAGACTGTTGATAAGTGTAAACTATAGCCACCTAAACCTACCAAGCCATGGTTGGTATAGTTAGCCACTGGCACCAAAAGAAGGGTAGCAGAGGCCATACCAACCTGCCAATTAAGGTTGGGTGAATTCCCCACCCAAGCAACCCTTAACATATTACCCCTGGGATCATATGATTTGTTGATTGGTATGGACTAGCTAGCCACCCATAAATCTAGATTGGACTGTTACCATAAAACCTTAGAATGTGTAAGTAAAAAAGGAAAAAGGATAACCCTTCAAGGGATCTAAAAACCTGTCTCGGTGAGACAAATATCAGCTTTACAAATGAGAAGGTATTGCCGAAAAGGATGTCCCCTATATGCAATACAATTTTTGAAAACAATTGAAGGTGACAAACCAAGCCTCGAAGACCACCCTACCCTGAGAGAATACAGAGATGTATTTACGGAAGAGGTATCAGGTTTACCTCCGAGAAGGGACATTGACTTCTTGATAGAACTTGCACCAGGAGTGGTGTCGGTGTCTAGGACACCCTACTGGATGAGCACACCTGAAATAGTTGAACTCAAATTGCAATTGAGAGAAATGATGGATAAGGGCTATATCTGGCCCAGCGTGTCTCCATGGGGAGTACCAGTCCTATTTGTGAAAAATAAGGATGGTACCCTTATACTGTGTATAGATTATAGATAACTTAATAAGGTAACCATAAAGAACAAGTACCCCTTTCTCAGGATCGATGACCTGTTCGACCAGTTGGGGGGTGCGTCTATTTTCTCAAAGATTGACTTGAGGTCGGGACACCATCAAGTCCAAATCAAGGGTGAAGACATCCATAAAACTACCTTCCAGATGAGGTATGGTCACTATGAGTTTGTGGTAGTGCCATTTGGGTTAACCAATGCCCCTGCCACTTTCATGTGCTTGACGAACAATGTACTCAGCAAATTCCTAGACAAATTTGTGTTGGTTTTTATTGACGATATATTAGTTTACTCCAAGAATGGAGAAGAGAATGAAGAGAATCTTAGAATTGTGTTGCAAGTGCTAAGAGAACATCAGCTCTATGCCAAATTCAAAAAATGTGAATTCTTCCAGAAGCAAATACATTACTTAGGCCATGTCCTATCTAAAGAAGGAATAGCAGTAGACCCTGACAAAATCAGGTCTATCATGGAATGGCCTACCCCAAAGGATGTTTTGGATATCAGATCCTTTATGGGATTAGCAGGATACTATAGGAGATTTATAAAATGATTCTCCAAGATTGGTTGTCCAATCACTGCCCTCCAAAGGAAGGGGACAAAATTCACATGGACACAAAAATGTGAAGAAATATTTCAAACCATGAAACATATACTGACCCATGCACCCGTGTTGAAGATTTTCGATCTCAAAGCCGACTTCCTCATGTGCACAGATTCCTGTAAGGAAGGGCTCGGAGGATTCCTTATGCAAGGAGGAAGTGTGGTCTACTATGAATCCCGAAAATTGAATGAGCACGAAGTCAACTATGTGACCCATGATCTAGAGATGCCTGCCATAGTGCATGCCTTGAAAATGTGGAGGCATTACCTCCTGGGAAGAAAATTTGTACTTATGACAGATCACTATGGATTGTGATATCTATTTGACCAACCAAATCTCAATGCCATACAAGCTAGGTGGATGGCCCTCCTTAGCTAGTTTGATTTCAAAATCAAACACATTAAATGAAAAGAAAATAGGGTGGCGGATGCCCTTAGCAGAAGCATGAAAACAATTCACCTGGCCGCGGTGAGAACCTACGAGACAGATTTCGAAGAAAGAGTAAGAAATGCACAATAGACAAACACATTCTTCCATACCGTGACCTTATACCTATAACAAGAACCCATAGGGATAAAGTATGGAGGCTACCAGATGATGGAAGGAGGTCTGCTCACTTACCGAAGTAGATTGTATATCCTAGATTATGACAACATGAAGAGGTTCATACTGGATGAACTACATAAAAGACCCTATACTGGTCATCCAGGATATCAGAAGATGATCACAGCCATCAGGAAACAATTCTATTGGCATGGATTGAAGAAAGACATAGCTGAGTACCTAGCCAAATGTATAGAATTCCAACAGGTAAAAGCAGAACACCGACACCCACCAGGATTATTACAACCTCTACCAATCTCGGAATGGAAATGGGAAACCATCTCCATGTATTTTATCACCGGATTACCAAGCTCGACCAAACAGAATGACACAATCATGGTAGTGGTGGATAAATTGAGCAAGTCCAGTCACTTTATCCCTATCAAGTCAACTTGTAATGCAATAGACATCGCCAACGTATTCCTGAAGGAGATATTTAAACTGCATGGTATGCCGAAAGAGATCGTGTCTGACAGAGACACGAAATTCACTTCCAACTTTTGGAAATCACTAATGGCAGGTTTAGATACCAAGTTGTTTTTTAGCACCACCTATCACCCTCAAACCGATGGATAGATGGAAAGAGTGAACCAAATACTAGAAGACATGCTAAGAATGCATGTATTGCATCAACCCAAGAAGTGGGAAGACTACCTTCCACTGGTGGAATTCTTCTACAACAACGACTACCACGAATCCTTAAAGATGAGTCCCTTCGAAGTCCTCTATGGTAGGCCATGCAACACTCCTATCAGTTGGAGTAATCCCATAAATATAATTTATTTCAGACCCGACATGCTGAAAGAAATGGAACAACAAGTGACTCAGATAAAACAAAACCTGAAGGTCACTCATGACCGATAGAAAAGCTACATAGACCAAAAGAGAACCCCAAGAGAGTTCAAGATGGGAGACCATGTATATCTCAGAGTTAGGCCTAGGAAGAGTTCCCTGAAAATGGGAGCTTGTGCCAAGTTGGCACCTTGGTACTATGGACCCTTTGAGGTTCTAGATAGAGTGGGACCTGTAGCCTACAGGCTAGCACTTCTTCCCATAGTAAAAGCACATAATGTTTTCCATGTTTCATTATTGAAGAAATATATACATGATTTGTAATGACCCTTTTCTTATTACTGTAAATAATTTCATAAATAATCTGAAACACTAGCTAAATTATCATTAATTATGATATAACCTTAAATTGATTACAAGTTATTAATTAATTATTTTGGATTATACTTAAGCTGAAATATGATTTAATCCCTTGATTAAGGGTTAATGAAGGTGTAATTATTAAATGAGACATTAAATGGTTTAGTATTAGACTAATGGTTAGTGACTAATAAATTATTAAATAAAGTAATTAATTAACTATGTAATAAACCAAAGGGGGAAAATAAAATAAAAACATAAATAAGGTTAAAGGGGTTACGTATCCCATGAGGGATAACGTAACCCCTAAGTTAAAGGGAATATTTAATAGAGGATAAGTCTATTAATAACGAACTAAATGAACAGATAAGGGAAATTAATGTATGGATAAGGGGTTGGTGAGGAGTAAAGGTTCGGGGTGTGAAGGAGGCATAAGGGAAGGAGAAGTAGGGGGAGAGGGATTATTCATGGTTGGAGGCATTCATTCGAGAGGGGGAGAAGGATTTGGGGGAGAACTATGAGTCTTGGACCAGGGAGAGATTTTTGTTTGGGATTTACACATTGGACTGGGGTTGCTAGAGGTTTTGGGCTCAGAGGGCCAGGATATCCGTAGATATCCTGGAACTAGGTTGTTTTCCTAGTTGGCAGGGTGGACAGGAGGTTTTGGGCAATTATTTTCTGT
>ML777458.1:1400593-1429409 GCA_009831015.1 Picea engelmannii | reverse complement strand
TGACGTGACACACTATGCATCTATGTTGGGAACACATCGATTCACCAACATAATGACACATACTGCAAATCAGGCACATATCTACACTAATGACACTTACATGTGTGTTAATTACCTCATGCTTCATAATTATTTATAATAATTATAATCATAATAATCTCATTTAAGGTCACATCCTAGCCAAACACCAAATTGATGTATGAGGCCCCCCCTTTGTTTCTAGGGCAAGGACTACCCTCCATGCATCAATTTGACTACCAAGTCTACAGAGGTGTACATACCCTAGCACCTTCCAGATTCAAACCTATGTTCATGACCCTCATACCACACTTTCACTCTTATTAAATGTATGTCGCTATATTATGCATAGCAATGACCATTTTGGGGTTAAAAAGGTTGTTAAGAAAGACAAGATCATAGGTGTAGGTTAAGAGGAAAATATTAATAAGTATGCAGTCAACTATACTGCCTCCACCCTTTATGGGGTTGGTAATACAAAGCATCAAATATTGGAAATATAGAATGACGATATAAAACAAACCATGAGTGGGACACACCAAGCACTAAGAATCGCCCCACTAAATGATATCACCCTAAGAAGAGTTATAATAAATCTTCAATACATATCAACGTGCAATTCCCTGTCTATATGCAGTGAACTGGGAAATGTAGGACAGTGGTGAACTACAATGGATACACATCAAAAAGGAATGCTCAGCTGATATTTATGAATATAAATCTTGAATGAACTTGAGGTAAGCAAAGAAACCCCTCGCTCCATGTGACCACTATTGAGACAAGCAACTCTCTCCAAACCTCAAAACCCACCAAATTTCCTAGTCTCATGTTGGAACGTTCCTATCCAAGTGTATTATGTGATAGATGGCAAGGGCTGCTCTAGATTGTTATGACTCTCCCTAAGAACAGTTAAATCCTCATCTATGATCTCGATGTATGGGGTACCAACATTTCAAACCATCTCATTATTTGTATGCCTATAGAGATACCTCCCCCTAAAATTTGTCTACCTAGGAGCTAGCCCTAGTGTAATATTAACTTAATAGCTTAATTTAATAGCTTGCTAAATATAATTTAATATTAATTTCAAATCAAAACATTTAATTTCAAGTCACATGTTTGGCTTATTGGTGGAAGCATTTGGTTTGGTTTCAATAGGTCGCAAGTTCCATTCCCACTGTGGTCGTCAGTTTGTGGAGGTTTAAATTTAAATTTTTTTTTTTTTTTTTTTTTTTAACTTTATTTATTAATATATATTATTATTTTTTTAATATTTAATATAAATCAAACATTATTTTTTTTAACCTAAGTTACACATAAAATAAGGAAACAATTTTTTTTTTTTAATAATAAATGAAAAAAAAAAAAAACTAGAGTCGGGCAGTGGGTCCTCGCATGAGGCCCACGTGCCCCCTCCTTCCCGCTTACTCTCCATACCTAACCCTAAAACCCTGCACCTTCCAGCTCTCTTTCTTAACCCTAACTCCATGTGCCCAACCCTTCCTTTGCCTATCATTTGACCGCCTCCCTTCTCTACACTCTGGTAAGGGTTTTCCCTTCTCTAGCTGCTCTGCCCATGGCCTTCTCCCATGGCTTCTCGGGCGTTTGATGGCTCGTGGTTTGGGTGATAGCACTGTAATGTCAGCTGGTTTTTTTTTTCTTTTTAATTTTATACACTGAGCGACATAGTCGTGCCCCTGTGAGATCTCCCCGGTGGTTGTGTGCGCCTAGTTGATATGGGTATGGATGTATTGTGTTGGTGTTGGTGTTGGTTCTCTCGCCGCCTTCTCGCCTCCATTCACTGTGCATTCCTTGTCATTTTTCTGATTCATATTTTATGAAGTTTTCTATGTTATTATTGAATCTGATGTTCTTGACAGCCAGAGGAAACTGAACGGAACTACTCTAGTTTTTGTTATGGAAAATAACAAACTACTCCTAGTCGAAGGTTCTTTTTTACTCATACAATAGATTCGAGAGAGAGATGTTACGAAAACAGACAGAAAGGGCAGGCGGTTGTTCCTGCTTTATTTTTTTTTTTTTTTTTGAAACGGGTGGTGGCGGGACGTATCAGTGTAATGATGCGCTATTGTTTTTTTTTGTTTTTTTTTTAATGACTATCCAGGGTTTCTCTTCATTTTAAATGAACCCATTTTTGTTTGCGTTAAATGTGAATTAGGGTTAGTGGTTTGAACTAAACCAATCGCTTTCTCAGCTATGCTACGTTGCACTCAGGAAGCCTTTCTTTCATTACTACAGATAGCTATACAACCCCGACTTAGTGGTCCACTGGTTCACTGCTCTTAAATGAACTTCCATTCTACTCGACATTCTTTTTGTGAAGGGCTTTGTGTAATTGTCCCTCCAGACTATGATATTTTGGCGGTTGCATAGAATGCTAAGGAATTGACCATCGAATCTTAAGTAGCCTACGGTGAGCTACTGCCACTCACGTCCCAAAATGAGAGAATAGTATGCCATGGGAATATCTATAACTTGCACGTTACAGGTGTCTCGGATATATGCATAAGTGCCCATGACAAGGACTAGGTCCTTTATTTCACCTACATTCAACTGACATGCACGAGAACGTGGCTTGCTAAGTTCTGCGAAGCTCGACCCTTTGGGGCTCTTCGTAACTACTCCTTCGGGTCATAACTTGACCTAATTCTTTTTCTTTTCTTTCTGGATATTCTCAATTAAGTGCTAAAAGATCAGATATAAGTGCATCTCTTATGTGCACTTTCCTAATTAGCTAAGTTATCGGCTAGCTTCTTCCCTCCGCTATTAAGAATTGAGCCAAGTCTTTTTAAACAAGTCACCTGTTAATTACAATAATGGAAGCCTTTTTATCACATGGATATTTTTCTGGTTGGCTTGCCTTCACAGGTTATGGAGCAGCCCAAGTGTCTTGTATTTGGCTGAGGGATGCAGCTGCCATCAAGTGCCTCATCTTAGAGGGATTCTTTGGTGTTGTCTTCTGCTATTCTGCCACTCTTCTAATTTCCATTTTCAAGAACAGTTTGATGTGTGTACTGTATTTGGTTAAGAATTTAACATTGTTGATTGTAGTCTGTTAATGTGCGGACTTGTAGCCTCTACTTAGTTAAGGGTGTGCCATGTCAAATGAGAATAGCGAATGCCTATCCTATCCCAGCTAGAGAACCCTGAATTGTTAGGTGTTTTTTTTTTTTGACATGATTAGCCTGCTCAATGAAGCATTTGAGGCTAGATGGCTAGGAACTTTCTTGCTACATTATTTTTTTTTGAATAGTTCTACCATATCAATTTTTAATAAATAGAAACTACTTTTAATTTCAATTGGAAAAAAAGAAGCAAAAGAAAGAAAAGGCACCGTAGAAAAAAAAACCCACAACGGAGACTATTCATCGCATGGAAGTAGGCATGGTCGTTGTTTGATGGTTTTAACAAGTTTAAATGTAGTAAAGAATCATCTGACTGAGGGCATGCATGAAAGATGCCAAACATATTCTGAAAAAGTTAAGGGTCATATATGAGTCTCAGAGAAGTTGACATGATTCAAGGCCATAGAGAGTTAGAGATATGTTATATGTTACCCTTAGATTACTGGTTGTTATTATCTGCATTGAGCATGTTTTATAGTGAGCTATCAAGAACAGAAGCCTATAATCATGGTGTGTAAACGCATGAACTTGATTGATCAACTCAAGAGTGCTTTACTGTGTAGGTTCCTATTACCTCCACATGCAAGGTAAGAATGTGATTAATATTCTAGATTTAGGCTCAGAAGTTCATGCTTGAAATGTCGGAATAACAATTTCCATTTATATGGGCACCGTAGTCTGATAAAAATAGGTGTAAGGTTAAGATAACATAAGACAAACAATCTTGAGAAAATATCTTTTTATAACTTTAAACTGGGTTGATTTATTTTGGCTGAAGATTTATCACTAGTTTCAACAACTAAATTTGAAAAATAATTTCAGGTTCTTATGCAATACAAAATAGGTGATTCTTATGGGAAATCCTTTTCCTGTGGTCTCTCTTATTTAGGAAATTTATTATAACACTCCTTGACTCTACAACTCAAGGCAGAGAAGCAGTTAGAGGCATATTTTTTTTTTAGCTGTTGAATATATAAAAAAAATATCACTCTTTACTTTTTCAGGCTAAGCTTCTTACAGGTCTGAAGGTGAACAGGCCTCCTTCAAACTTACAACAGTTTCCAAGGTGTTCTGATTTATTTCTGGGTTGATTCTAAGTAGGTGGGTAGGCCCTTGGTTCCAGATTTTGAACCAGGGATCTGATACCAAATGTAAAGGCCCTATTTCAATTAACATTTAAAAATTCTACCAAATGTACAGTAATTTCTACTAGGTTTATAAAGAAGAATAATTCCAAATTTTCTTAACACTTACGCATGTAAAATTTATCAATGAATAATAAATCTAATTAAATAATGGATAAATTGGAATTAAATACCTGAACCTGATGCTATTATCCGCAGCTTGCTAAACCTGATGTTGTTATCCTGAGCTTGCTTCCTTCCTGCAGCTTGCTTCCTTCCTACTTCTTTAGAACACTACCCAAAACCATCCTCCATGCCGATTAGTTAGCTCCTAGCCCCAGGATATCAACGGATATCCTGGCCCTCCGAGCCCAAAACCCCCAGCAACCCCTGGTGCACTGTGTAAATTCCACTCCAAGTTTCACTCTGCCACTTCCCCGCTCTCCCAAATTCATCCCCAACTCCCGTAACATAATCCTCCCCCCAAACTCCTTCCACCCCTTATCCCTCCTTCACCGACTTCCCTTCATTTACTCCCTTACCTAATATCTTATCCCTTTATTAAATATCTTATCCCATTTATTAAATATCTTATCCCATTATTAAATATCTTATCCCATTTATTAAATGCCTCCATTTTCGGGAACGTAACTTAAATTAATAATATATTTTATTATCCACCTTTATTTATTTACCGTATTGATTAATGAGTTAATAATACTTAAATTAATCATAATCAAGAATAACTAATTAATAACAAATAATTAGTTAAGGTTATTTTAATAAATAAATATAGTTTAGCTAATCTTTTAGGATTACATTATTAAATTAATTATAATTTATAATCAAGGGTCGTTACACTTAGCCCCTGGTCGTTCGCCCTCGGTTTTTGCACCTGGTTACATGGAACGATACTCTAAAAGCTAGCGGCTTGGTCGGTGGGCTAGCCCTGCCGACCGAGCTCTTATCCTCCATATGTGCACTAACACAACTTAAATAGTGTTTTTTCCACTAGGGTAAACAAGTAACAATATAGACCAATTGGTTCGTCGGTTGGACCAAAGTATTTGTGTGATGTGGAGGTCGAGTGGTCGAATCCCGCAGAGGCTATAACAAAATTTTTAAGTGGCCCTCATTGACCTCATTTGAGGTGCCATATGGAACCCTGTGATTGGGACATGTGCCACCTCTAGATTGGATCGTACCAAACCAATCAACGCTTAATCACCACATAGTCAGTCTGCATAGTCAACTTATCGAGTTAGCGTCGTACGACATGCATCATGCTCGGAGCCTGCCACCTGTTTCCACATCATATGCCATCCTTTCATTCATACTTCCACATTTTAGACTTTCATGGGGACACGACATCATACAGACTTCCATGTCAACATCTATACAGTCCATTTGTTGAATCCTTACCATGCCATCTCAACCCTGAAAATGCCAAATCCGCCTTACATGTGTCACCTCCTAGTGTTTCCATGTCAACATGCTTGCATAATCATGATGTCATATGAAATTTCATGATGACATACTTCTGATGTCATCAATATGACCTATGACTAATGAATTTGACTTTTTTTTCCTATTTGGGAAAAAGTTCAAAACGTGATAACTTTCGCATACGGTGTCCATTTTCAGAAAAAAAAAAAAACCGTATTGTCGGAATCAGACGACAAGCCCTACGCAGTGGTGCTGGTTTCATATGATTCTGAGAAATTTGAAATTTTGGCTCTCTTGGATCCATTTTGGATCAACAGGTTAATAAAATTGAACACACTTAACCATATTCACTATGATTAAAATGACATTTGACCATGTAGACTACATATGACCAAGCTTAACCATGGTTGTTTATGGTTTCCCATGAAAGGTTATAGTTGAATATGGTTGACCATGGTTGACAACATTTGACAATTGTGACCATGTTGCGCATGTTTACCATGGTTGACTATGGTTGACTATGATTTCCCATGGCTGCCTATCATTTACCATGGTTTAATATGGTTTACAAAGGTAGACCATGGTTAATAATGGAAGATCATGTAGACCATAAGTCACTATGGTTGATCATGGTGGACTATGTATGACCATGGTTGTTTATGGTTGACCATGGGAAACCATGATTGGCTAAAGTTAACCAAGTTTGACAACATTAACTATGATTGACCATGTTGAATATTATTGGCAATGTTTGATCATGTAGGTTATGTATGACTATGTTTGACAATGGATAACTATGGTTGTCTTTGGTTTCCCATGAAAGGATATAGGTGACTATGGTTTACCATGTCGACTATGGAAAACCATGGTCAACCATGATTGACAGTGTTGACCACGGTCAACCATGTTGATCATGGATGACTATGGTTGACCATGGCCATCCATGTTGACTATGTTTGACCATGTTCAACCAAGGCCAATCAATCATAGTCAACATGGTCAACCATAGTCATGTAGTCAACATGGTCAACCATAATGAACATGGTCAAGAACATGCTCCATGGTCATACATAGTTAACATGGTCAACCATAGTCAAGTGGCAAAGATGATCAACTATGGTTGACAATGTAGTCAACATGGTCAACCATTAGATAGTCATCCATACTCAACCATGGTAAACCAAGGATAACCATAAGTGACATGGTTAACCATGGTTAACCATATTAAACATGGTCAACCATAGTCAAACATGGTCAACCATAGTTAAATGTGGTCAATCATAGTAAACCTGGTCAACTATAGTTAACCATAGTCAACATGGTCAACCATGTCAAAATAGTGAACCATAGTCATCCATAGTAAACCATAGTCAACATGGTCAAGCATAGCTAACATGGTCAGCGAGGTCAACATGATCAAGAACAAATTACATGGTCACCATAGTCAAGCATAACCTACATGGTCAGCCATAGCCATGCAGTGAATATGGTCATCCATAGTCAACATGGTCAAGCACATTCTACATGGTCAACCATAGTCATGTAGTGAAGTTGGTCAACTATGGTCAACTATTATTAACCATTTAGTGAACATGACGAACCATGAGATATTTAACCATGGTCCACCAAGGACACCCATAGTCAATTTGGTCAACATGATCAACCATAGTCAACAATATTGAACATGTTCAACCATAGTCAAACACGATCAACCATATTCAACATGGTCAACCATAGTCAGCCATTTCAACCATGTCAATGAAGCTCAACATGGTGAATCATAATCATCCATGGATAACCATAGTCAACATGGAAAACCATGGGAAACCATAGTCAAACATGGTCAACCATAATGAACATAGTCTAGGATGGTCAACCATGTTTAACCATGTAGACTACGTATGACAATATTTGACCACGTTTGACTGTGCTTAACTACTGTTGTCTTTAGTTTCCCATCAAAAGCTCAAGTTGACTAAGTTTGACCATGGGTGAGTAAGATTAACCATGTTTGACGATGTATGAAAATGGTTTTCTAGGGGTGACCATGTTTGACTATGGTTGACAATGTTTGACTATGAATGACAATGGTTGACTATGGTTGGTCAAGATGGTGAACCATGTTGACTATGGTTGACTATGTATGGCCACATTTGAGCATGGTAAACTATGGTTTCCTATGGTTTCCCATGATAGGCTATAGTTGACTATGGTTGACCATGTTTAACTTTGGTTGACCTTTGTTAAAACTATGTTTAAGCAAGTTGACCATGGTTGAATATTGTTTACTACGATTTCCTTTCATCAAATTGTGGCTTTGTTGAATGGTTATTTCCTATTTTTATGTTAGGACATATTTGTCACATTATGACGTTAGGTTATGTTCATCACATTGCAATGTTAGGTTTCATTTGATACATAGTGACATCAAGTTATGTTCGTCACATTATGATATTGGGTTACAGTCATCACAATGCAACAAGAAGTTTTTTTCATCACATTATGATGTCAAGCTATGGTCATCACAATGAAACAAGAAGTTTTGTTCATCACATTATGATGTCAAGCTATGGTCATCACATTTTGATGTTGATTTTTCTTCATTACATTATGACGTAGGGTTATGTTCATCACATTGTAATGTTGGGATATGTTTGTCAAATTACAACGTCTCGTTCTATTCATGGAATTGCAATTTTGGGTTATGTTCATCTCTTTGCGATAGTGGGATTTGTGTGTCACATTGCAATGTTGGGTTTTGTACATCACATTACACCATTGGTATTTCTACACCTGATAAACACATTGGGGTATGTTTGACATATCAGGGTTATCACATTGTGACATTATTCAATAGATTAGAGTTATCACATTATGACACCGGTGTATATTCGAAAAATCAGGGTTATAAAATTGTGACGTTGTGTTTTGTTCATTACATTACAATGTTGCACTATATTCGTCACATTGCAACATTGGGATATGTTCATCGCTTTTACTTAAGGATGTTAGTTTTTTCTCATCACCATTGCAATGTCAGTTTATGTTCATGTCATTGAGATAGTTGTCTATGTTTGTCACATTATGACACATGGTTTTGAATGTCACATTCACATTAGGTTTTGTATGTCGCATCACGATATTGGGTTTCGTACATTAGATTATGACATTGGGGTATTTTCATCATATTGCAACGTTGGGGTATGTTCGTCACATAGCGACGAAGGGTGATGTTGGTGAAATGTTATGTTTGAATCTGACATCACGATATGTTCCTAACATTGTGATGTCAGGTTGTGTTCATCACATTTCAATGTTGGGTTTCGTTACATGTTCATCACAATACGTTGACACATTACCAAATGGAAGTTTTGGCCAATTTTTTTGAAAAAAATTCTAGTGAAGCTTTTCCTTTTTCAAAAACATAGGAATTTTGAATGAACGTAATGTATCGCATGGAAGGAAACTTCCCTACAATATTTATATGAAATATTTTTTCAAAGTCACTTGCATAAATTGTTTGCATAAAATGAAATATTTTGTCAAAGTCACTTGCATAAATTGTTTGCATAAAATGAAATATTTTGTCAAAGTCACTTTCATATCAAGTACCCACTTTTATATATTTTTCTCAAACATGACTATATATGCAATGAAGTTTATTGATGTTATGAATATTTACATTCACTATTTCCTCAACCATTATATTTATGATCTCATCAATATCAATAATAATAGTCTTTGTGTGATTCTATCTATCCTTTTAGAGAAGTCACTTACATTACACTAATTATTAATATCAAATTTTTTTTTTACAAATTATAATTATCTTATTTTACACATTATCATATTCATATATTAAATTTATTTATAAATATAATTTTTTTCATTAATATTATAAAACACTTTTTTTTTTAAATGTCACTCTATTATTACCAAAATTATAAAGTATTTTATTCATATTTGCTCAATCAATTTTTTTAAATAAAACTATTAAATATAACATAAGTTAAATTTATAAGAAGTTGAAATTTATATTACCTCCCCCCCCCCTCACCCCCCTTTTAAGTAAGAAAATTGTACTACCTTCTAAAAACTAGAGAATTTACACATATTGTCTTATTGATCTTGGGTCACCAGAAAAAGGAAACCAACACAATACCAAGAACAGATCAAAAGTTGATCATCCCCAAGAGGCCATTAAACTACATATGTTCTACAGTGAACCCAAATAGATAAAGAAATAAAGACATCAAAACAGAACTAAGACTTGAGGCTTAAACTATCAGGATGTGATAAAAAAACATCTAGAATACAGTGACAAGCTACCCACTTGAGTGAGAAATATATCCACTAGGTGGATTAACCATTTTGCACGATGATAGGGGGATGGGAATGTCCATGAAACTGCATTGTGGGAAGAAAAATCCATTGCAGGTTGATGCAGTTCTTACTCTGAGGAAAGAGACAGTAGCAGGGTGATATTTTGATCTAGTTGTTCTACTCTATACTTTAAACCTGCTACCTCACCTCTAACTTCGAAAATAATCTTCAAGTGTTCCTCCTTCCTGCAAAAATCCCCTATCGCTTCACCATAGTGGTTTTTCTTCTGTTGAATCTTCAAGGGATTAGATGGAGGGTCAGTATCCTTCAATACTAAAGACTCACAAGGGGTATCACATTTAACTGTACTCTTCATCAAAGGGATCATGAACATTCCACCATCATCAAACTATTCCACCTTATAACCCCATTCTATAACATCATCCAAAGATTCTAGATTCCACTCGAGATATCGATTTGGATCGACAGAGCATCGAACACACTCTCCATGTCACTGGTGGAGTGCACTGTATCACCTTGTTTATCACCCGTCTGAAAATGAGACCCCCTACCTCTGTGTGCTCGTCCTCATTCCATTATGTGCGACATCATTCTAGGAATAATTCCAACAATGCTAGGTAAGGGGGCTAATGATCTCACCACCAATTTCCAACAACATCTAATGGGAATGAACATCAAGGAAGATCCTACAAAATGAATCTTCTACCAGACTGTGATGAAGTCATCTTGAAACAACATGTCCGTAGATGAAAATTAATCATCATAATTGTTGGTGTGATCTTGTTATAAATTCCCTTTCCATTAGTTGTGTTGGTCCTAAGGTCTGCACCTGACTGCTAAAGGGAAAAGATAGGCTACCTATCAGTTTAGAATGATTGTTTCTTTTATTTTTGTGTTGGTTGGTCAGGGGGTTATTCTATCAAGACAAATGGATGGTTGGGTTGGAAGAATGATAGGGATGAGGGTCCTCCTTGGCTGGTGGTACACTAATGGCATACCATTGCAATAATAGAAAAACAAGGGGAAACAAAAAACTACTCAATGAATAATATGTTGCAAGAAGTTCAATACTTAAAATATCATTTCAAGAAATTAAACATGTATCGAAAACACAGTTACTTCCACAGGTTGCAAAGCATTATCTATTTGACAAGTTGCATATCAATGAAAACAAGTTAGACAATAGCTAAAAGGAAATGAAATGTACGTTGCACAAACCAAAAAAAAATTCAATATAAGAATAAAAACACATAAATATTTGAACGAAACATTGTCATCAAGAGTATGTTCACCAGGTAGAGAGATTTAATCCATGCATAGAACAGGTCCAACCAATCTGATGTAATCTTATTCTTTCTCCAAAAATCCGACCCTTACAATATCCAAAAGCTAAATATTTAAAAGAGTTGCAAAGGCTATCGTCCATAGGGAACTAAGACCTAAATTTAGATAATTGTTCGTAAAACAAATTATTAACTTCACTAATACACTAGACTTAATCAATAAGAGTGATTCTTATCACACAAATAAGAACACTCTTTTATCTAATCTAAGAAATGTGGGAATTAATCAACTAAAAACTACTACTGTCTTTGAGACAAAAAATGATGCATGCACTCGAGGAACTGAATTGGTAGAAAATATGCCTCAGAGTGATAGAGCAGAGCTCTGTGTTAAACGATGGAATGCCTGCAAGTTGTTGGAGGCCATTGGAGACAACTGGATGCATGAGCAGAGTCTGCTAAAGTTTCCTGGAACTAATCTACATGTACCTGTGACTAAAAATTAACTCTCTGTCTATGCCTAGGCTTTCGGAAGCTAAGCATACTCTGTCTCAATTGTAACTAGCCCTTATTCTCACTTTCTCTGTGATGAGATGGTCTTGAACAAGAAGACGTGGAGGTGAGCATACAATAGGAAAGTGGAATGAGTATATGGGAGGGTATATGGCATGTGAGCACAGATGTCAAAAGGTGAGAGGAGGTGTGAATATGATGGAGTTATTGGGATCATGGAGTTGGCGATGTGTAGTGAGGGATACAGGTGTCAAGTCGGGAGAGGGGCGGTATGTACGCGAGAGTGTGTGTGGAATGCGTGAAGGTGATGTGGAGGTGACATGACAATCTGATGTCATTTAAGCATGTGATTGTGGGAGTTGTTGAGGGTGGTTTTTATCCAGACCCCCTTTGGTCTCGTAATCGACAACAATTTTCCACATACCCTTCCAACAATACCATGGTTCCAATTGCGGGGTTGCTCTAGAAAATTAATGTTCGGGAAGTTTACGTCCCCACAATGAAGTATGGTCGTCGATCTGATTACGATCTGTGATCCGAGTGATATTTACATGTTGCAAGGACCGATGATTCATATCAACTTGAGATCAATGGTCCATATTCACTTCAGAATTTCAGGCTTCAGGTTTCTTGAATGTGAAACATGAAAAATATCCTAAAGGAAAATATCCAATGTGAATGATATGTCGCCACACGTCGTGACCAATGAACAATCCGAATTCTCTTTGGAAATCTAGGTTTCGAGAGTTTCAAATGTTGGGCATGAAAAAATCCAAGAGGAAAATCACCGGAGTGACGTGGTGGCCTAACGTCATATGATGTCATGGCTATTGATGTGTCATGGAAAGAAGGGTGACATGTATCACATGGAAATGGGTGAATGTCACATCCAAAGGACCTGGAATGAATGCCACATGTCATGACTGATGAGTGCTATGTGTCATGGCTGATGACTGCCATGTGTCTTTACTGATGGATGGTCCATATTTACTTTGGGTCTTCGGGAGTCCTTTACTTACTCAAATATTTTGTTCCCTCCTAGAGTGACGTGGTTGTGAAGTGACATGGTGACCTGATAACACATATCCGAAGAGGGAGATCTGTCGCCACGTGTCGTGATTGATGAACTGTCCAGATTCTCTTTGGAAGTCCGGGTTTTGGGAGTTTCAAATGTGAAGCATGAAAAATCTCCCTGAGGAAAATCTATGAAATGAATGATCTATTGTCGCGTGTCACCACTGATGGACGGTCCAGATTCACTTTGGGTTTTCAGAATTTATAGCTTCAGGAGTTTCGAATGTGAAGCATGAAAATATCCTAGAGGAAAATCTTTGAAGTGAAAGATCTATTGCCACGTGTCCCCTCTAATGGATGGTCCAGATTTTCTTTGGGTCTTTAGCTCTCTGGGACTTCGGTTCTTTGGACTTCAGGTCTTCAGATCTTCGGGACTTTGGCTCTTCGGCTCCTTGGATTTTTGGAACTTTGGGGCTTTGATTGTTCGACTACTTCGGCACCTAGGGAGTTTCTAGATGTAAATTATGAAAATATCCCGAAGTGATGATATTGCGAAGTGATTAGCCGGTGCTTATCACTAAATAACTCAAGTTTAATCCATGTTAAATATTTCAGGAGTTTTGGATTGTGGATAATTATTGATGTTAAACTCCGCGTGATTTTGTACCCCTGAATGGTCGAGAGTCATTGATCTAATTGGCCTAATGGATCTTTACTGATGACAACTTACCCTGTTCATTTTGACAATCCTGGCCCGAAAATGAACATTCTAAAATGTTGCATTCGTCCACAGGCATTTCATGTGCATATAAAAAACTTGGTTGACCTATTGTGAGCTCAATCAATGGAAAATGTGATGACAAGCATTCTGAACCGAATGAGACGTGTATTTTATCCTTCGGGAAAAATAGTAACAGAAATGCAAGAATCAAACAGGAAAGAAATGAATAAAACCTAAGTCACTCAAAAAATGGGAAACTGTCTTAACCAACCCGAAGAGGAAAAATTGATGAAGGTATAGGGAAAAGAGAAAAGAGAGGCAGGGATGCAGACCTAGATTACAACATTGGCTCCAACTGGGGATAGCTCATCCCTGCGAGGTGCTAAGAAATGTAGATTGGTGCCTTGAGATTAAACATTTTCTCTTACCTTCCATCATTTACCTTTGCTTCCGTCTTTCATCCTTGTGTATCTACTACTATCCCTCATTCATGCTTTTATTGAACTAGAAAAACTGAAACTACACCCCAATGCCTTGTTGGGATATGGAGTCTTTATTCTCACACAACTAACTAATCAAAATAAATAATAAAGGAAAGAATCTATGGTACAAGAGGGACCTTTCCCCCATCCTCAAACAAAATAGTGTTTCAAGAAGCGCCCATTTAAGAGGCCTCCAAAGATCTCTGTATCGTCTAGGTTTTGAAGGATAAATGTGTTTTTGTTCATAATTTCAACCACCTTAGAAGGGCCAAACCAGAGGTTGTCAAATTTTCCATGCTTGGACTTGTCATCCCTTCAAGTATCCCACCTCAAGACTAGGTCACCTTTCTAAAAAATCTCCTTCTTGGTTTTCTTGTCAAAGATCGACTTGATCTTGCTCTAATATGTTTCTATCCTCTTCTCTAGTGCTTCTCTTTTTTGTTGAACTTCTATAATCTGGAATATTCTCCTTTGGATTTCATTGGGTTCCTCAATCTCCTCCTGCAAGAATTTTAGGACTGGTATACCAAGTTGAATGGGAAAAACAATGTCTATTCCATAAACAAGATGGAATGGTGAGGTTCCCAGAGACTTCTTAGTGTTGATTCTGTCAGCCCATAAAGCATACTTAAGTTTGGAGTCCCAGGATTTCTTTCTATCAGTCAACAATTTTTTTATAATCTTGATGAGAGTTTTATTTGATAACTCTGCCAAACCATTCCCCTGAGGATAATAAGGTCTGGAACGTGTCAAATAAATGTTATGACTACCACAGAAGTAAATCATGGCTTTGGAATTAAACGCTTGGGTTTTGTCTGTTACAAGCTTACTGGGGAAACCAATTCTGGCAAAAATATTGGTTTCCAAGAAGTTCATGATCACCTTGTCAGTGGAATTCCTGGTGGACACAGCCTCAGTCCATTTTTTGAAGTAGTCTATGGTAGTGAGGCTCCACTTTTGTTTTCCACTAGAGGGTGGATTTATCTCTTCAATGAATTCTAACCCCCATTGTTGGAATGGACCACTAGAAGTGATAGGTTTTAGGGGCAGTGATAGTAACTTTTGTTTCCCTGCAAACATCTGGCATTCATTGCAGGCCCTGAAAGTAGAGAAAACATCAAAGAAAAGGGTGGGGCAATAATATCCTTCCCTCGGGATTTTGAGAGTTGTGGCCTTCCAATGTTGGTGTCCTCCACATACTATGTGCATTTCTGATGTGACCTGTTGGAGACAGACCAAGGTGGAAAATCAAGGAAATTTTGGGAAAGAAAGCATGCACAAGGAAAGCGATAGCTGGAAGGAAGAACAACACGCGCGCATGCGAGGGAAGACTCAATGATGTTAGGGTTAGGGTTTTGGTAATGTATTGTAATGGCTGAAGAGCCGAAAACATATAAATACCAATACTTAGGTATCATAGGGGGGTTTGAGGTTCTAAGTTCTGACTATTGTTGTATTGTAGAAAGAGTCGCTTTAGTAATGCATGAGTTGATGCGATATAAGATTTTTTGATGTGTGATCTATTTTGTACAAGCTGTTGAGATAGAGTAGACGGAGGGGGGTAGATATTGAGGGTTGGATCACAGGCTGGGGAGCCTGGTGTGATCTAGTCCACCTCATATATATCTTACCCAACTGTGGAGGATTGTAAAGCGCGTGGTGTTGTAGATGTATAAATACCATAATAAAAGAGACAAGAGATAAATCTTTGTGGACGTAGCCCAGGATGGGGTGAACCACGATAACATATGTCTTTTATGATGAATGCATGCTTATATATATCGTATTTTCAGTAGTTATTGTTATGCTTAATGAATGAGTTGTTATATTTCCTCTGTATTCACAAATGACAGTATATTTCAGCTATATTTATAACAATGTTTTAATATTCAGTCCTCATATCTCACGCTCAATCCTAGGCTGTAAACACCTGAGTCTTACAACCACCCATTAAAGATATCTCGAGTGAGACCGCACAACACATTCTGTGTGTTGTGTTTCCTTCTGGTTTACCAGGAGGGACGATAGTTTTAGAGGCTTTATTGGAAACCTGATAGACATGAACCCTAGTTCAATAAACTCAGGCAATATAGAATAATAGTAACCAACAAATGGTTTTGTTTCCATTGGTAGGAATATGAGAGGATTAAGTAGATGAGATAGGTTGAGCAAGAAAAGAGCGAAGACAAGAAGAAAGAAATGAGTCAATGGAAGGGGATGTTGAGACCGTGGAATCCCACAAAAGTAGAGATCAAAAGATGGTTGAGAATCAAAGAGATATATTTTTCACAAAAAGATAATAGAAACCCTAGAGTAACACCCTGCAAATATATGGAGAGATATGTGTTTACTGATTTGCACGAAGTCTTTTTCTGCAATTTTCCACATTTATTGCAGGAGTGGATACTAAGGTTGAAGGATAACCATGCAACGAACCAGATTTGACAATTAGAGTGGACCCCAGTACATATTGAGTAGTTATAGCAGGTGAATAACAAATTCACCCACATAGTAGACTTTTGGCTGGACAGTATTGTGGTAGGTTTTATAACAAAGTTTGCAGTCGACACAACAAATTTGTACAGCGCAACAGAGAAAGAGTTTCTACGAGGACCTCGAGAAAGGTACATTTGATCGTTGTATACTTATATTAAGATATTGTTGTATAATAAAGGTGTAATGACAATGGAGTCAAACAACTAAACCTCCCTGTGTTCATGGGGGAAGGGGGGAAGCACTGACATAAAGAGGAGAAATGGAAGGAGGAAAAGATAAGAAAAAGAAGGAGGAACCATTGGACCTGATCATGATGGACAATGACCAGATCAAGCAGATCAAGGCGATAGTTGGAAAGACGCGTAGCGGAGTACCCTGCCAATATAAGGTGAATACTATGAAGAGAGTCGTATCCATGAGGGAAGTCTTGGTGAGTGATGAGGAAGAGGTAAAGGATATTTGGGCTATGGAGCAGATTGAGGAAATCTTGCACACAACATATGAGAGGAAGACAAGAGGTCCAAGAATGGCAGGAGAAGGCAACAATCCTATCGATATTAATGTCAGTGTGGAACCCATAAACCCATGTGTGAGTAATACACCAAAGAGAACACCATCGTTTAGACAACCAAAGTTAAGAAGCAGTCTGATAGCAAGAAGTACATCTACACAAGGAACAACAACTGGAGGATCCAGTTCAGGCAACACTAGTCAGTTATGTAAACCATGTGGAGGTAGTATTTCACCGTTCAGAATGGAAGGACACAATCCCACCATCAAGTTACCAATATTTTGAGGACAAGCAGTAGAAGACCCTAAGAAACACTTGTTCATTTTTGCAAAGATCTAGGAAGGAAAACATATCACTGATGAAGATACTAAACTTGTGCAGTTAGCGATTATGCTAAGAGATTGCGCGTTAGACTGGTACATGATTTTAGAAGCAAACAGTGCCCCTGGGACGGCAAGGACATTGAAAAACATTAAGAAGTTAATGATAAATGAGTTCCAGAAACCAAGCTCAAAGGATATGTACATGAATGAGATGATCGAAATAAGATAGAAACCAATAGAGTTTGTATGGGAGATTGATCATAGATTCAAGCGACTGAAGGGAAAGTTAAAACATCTCATGACCGAGATGCAACATTGACACTTTTTTGTCAACTAACTGCTCCCACACTTAATTTACCCTTTGCGACAACAGAAGTTCCAGATTCAGGCAGAGGCTCTACAGGCATCCCTGCAACTGGAAGAAAATCACTTTCAACAGATAGACCCAACTATCGAAGAACTGAAGGAGGACTTGAAGAATCTAACGTTTCAGTTGAACCAGAATAAGAACAAGGAAAAACAAGAAGTTTTTTGGTGTACCACATGCAGGATAGAAGGACACCACAAGAATGGATGTTCAACATTCTCACAATATATGACAGCAGGAATTCCAAATCTGTTACCACCAGGTGGATTATGGTGCGAAATATTAAAGAAACTGGGTAACGACCCCTATCACTGCACGATGATGCAAAAATACCAAACAGTCCCAAAGAGTTCCTATTGTACCTTTTGAAAATCAGTGGGCCATGATGACAAATATTGTAGAAACATGGAGTTAATGAGAGAAAGGACATCAGATGCATATCGAGCACAAGCAGAAATGATGATTGGGCAAACCGCACCATAGTTTAATCAAGTTCCAACTCCATACAACACTGTGCAACAATATTATAATACTATGCAACAACCATCTAATAACACACAACCACAGTACAACACATAACAACCTTATAACAATAACGTACAGTATAATCAGGCGCCTCATCATAACGCACCAAGAGGATATCGAGAAGGCTACAGAGTGGGAGGATGAGCCAGAGGAGGTTTAGGACGAGGTAGAGGACCAGTGGTATGTCAAAATTGTCAACAAACAGGACATTATGCAAGAGAATGGCTACTTCCACCAAAACTTGTATGTATTGTCACTCATTGGACCATGATATAGAGGAATGTATGACACTACTAGTAAATATCCAGGAAAAGAGGAAACAGAACAACCAGAATGTTCAGTGGATTTTCGATGAAGAAAGGGATGAAGGAAATAACATCAATATAGTTGCTCGTGGAGGAGATAAAATAGGAAACGACATTGTTAGACAAGAGCCAGCAAAAAACCAATGGGTGAAAAAGAATGCCAAACCCAGGAAGCAGTTCGACGCACAAAAGGAGAAAGAGATATTTAAAGAAGACAAACAAGAATTTCAAAAAGAATACATAGCATAGACTCCAACTGTACAACAAAACAAGGAAGCATCGGAGTACGAGATGCCCCCACTATTGGATCATACCAACGAAATGAAACCCATGGGACAATTAAGTTTAATCAAAGGCTTTTTTCAATCACGCGTAAAAGTATTAAGTGACCAATCATCTATGAAAATATTGCAAAACATACTAGAAAAATGTAGCATTGAGACGGAAGAAAAATTAGAACCAAAAACTGTATATCACCTACATACAAGGAGAAGAACTAGTAGGGAGTTCAAATTGAATGCCAACATCAGAGATTTCAACATGGGCGACATCATACTGGATCTAGGATCTAAAGTTCATGTATTACCAAAGAAGACATGGCAATGCATGGGAGAGCCCACATTAGGATATTCACATGTTCAATTGAAACTAGAAAACCAACACAAATTCCTACCAATCAATAGACTGAAAGGAGTAACAGTAGACATAGATGGATTGTGCACTAAAGAAGATTTCGAAGTCATTGAAATTATGGATGACACAACACCATACCCAACATTTCTTGGTCTAGATTGGGGGTTTGATAACCAGGCCATAATCAACTTGAAGACCCAGAAAATGACTTTTGAGTCAGGAGAATATAGGGTCATTGTTGTTACACATTATTTTTGTCATCCCTATGATCATTAATGATGTAAACCTATTTGTTTTCTTCAGAAGGGTCAGTGGCCTGAATTCCTAAATAAAGAATGGAGAAGAACTTTTCCGAAGAGAAGAAGTTGTGTTTTCCTCTGTAAAAACCCTATTTTGGAGGATTTTCGTGGGCTGCGCCATAGCTAGGGTGCAGAAATTCCTGATTTCCATAGGCTGCACTATAGCTAGGGCACGAAATTTCTACAAGCTGCACTATATCCAGGTCACGGTGGCCTTCGTACGTGGGAAAAATGAGCATTTTCTCGATGCTTCTAGAAGGAGAAGCTTCTATGGTGAGGTGGCCTTAGAATGGTTTGGATCTTACTCTCTTTCATGATTTAGTGGGATCATCCTAACCTCCTCACCTTATCCTATTAAACTTATAAAAGGAGAGGAGATCTCATGGAGAAAGTTAGCTTGGTTGGGTTGGAAATTCTTTGAGCTTGTTAGCTTGGTTAAATTGGCTTTGAGATTTTCTTTGTCAAGATAGATTGTGAGTAGCTATCAGATCCATGGTCTCATAATATTTGGAGAAAGAAGTGTGTGGGAAGTAAGCAACTATTGGAAGGAAGCTAATGACATCAAGGCATCCAGTTGCAATCTCTCTTCCTATTATTTAATATAATACAGTGGCATGCTTCTTTCCCATAGAATTATCTTTATTTTATTGAATAATTCCTTGATCATATGCATAGGTTGCCATTGAATATATTACTACCGCTTTCACTTTGGTTGGTTTATGTCTCACTATAGGATCAGTATCACAAGAGCATCGAAGCGAAATAGGAACAAAAAATACATAAGGAAGCGACACTTAAAGGTATGTCTCCCGTCCTTTGTTTGGTAGTAAATTTGATGATTAGAGCCTAGGGAAAGCGCCATGTCTTGTCATGTTTTGTTCTGAATATAGGTGGATCTAAGGAGATTAGTTTATGTCCGCATTTATCAATTTATCCAATAACAAAATTGGTGACTCGACTGAGAAACATATTGTTTTCCTAGTTTGTATTGCTTTCTTGCTTTGATTGCCTAGGTTCTGTTTTCTGAGTCACTGGGAAATCCAGGTGAACTCCCTGACTGCTTAAATTCATTGGAAAAAAATTCTTAATTTTTAATTTTTCCATTTTTGAGGATTTTCGCACCCTGCTTTGAGGGACAGTGTGACGACTTAAGATTTCCACACCCTACCCATATTTGGCCCGTGAAAATCAGTTATTTCCACACTGTGTCAGTCTACAGTTTGCGAAAATTGAAATTTTTTTTTTTGATGGTTTCTTTCCTTACCCAAACCTTGGATTTGGTTTTGGGGTGAATTTTTTGGTTTGATTATGATTTGTTTACAGTCTTCTTGACATCTTTGAAACTTATTTTAGCCATATTTGCTTTGTTTTCTTTTGAAATATTTAGTCTCTTGCTTTGAGTGTCTTTCAGTTAGAAAGCACTGTCTTTTCTTTAGAATTGTTTGGTCAAAGACTTTCTTTTTCTTTGATTGAATAATTCGTGTTAAAAGAGAAACTTTGTTTGGGTTGCTTTTGTTTTGAAAAAGTTATATATTACTTTTAGTGTCTCTTTGGAACAAATAAGTTTTAATTTCTTTCTTTACACTAGATTGGGGGCATCCTTTCATTTTAAGTAACGAAATAGCTTGATTTTTGGTCTTAAATTCTGAAAAAATCCCCCCCTCTATGGGTGTACAGTCTATTTGTCTCATTTCCTGAAAATCTTGATACTGATGAGTTTAGTAAAATTTTGGGACATTGTACATCTGGGAATGATAAATGTTTTCTCCTTCTCGTAGCATAACTTTCATCGAAATGAAAAGATTGCATCTTCATCTCTTTGCATAAATTTCGAGTCGGTCAAAACACCATATTGTCCACGCCATTTTCCTCTTGAGTAACAACATCCATAAAATAAAGCACTTATAAAAATTGATTAGACATTTTTATATTTTCTGGTAGCAAACCTACATTAGATTAGTTGTAGGGCTTTGGAATAGGTGTGAAAGATAACTTTCCAAAGCTGCAAACAAACATAGAATATTGTGTTAGGGAGCGGTGAAATCCACTTGCTACATTTTGTCCTGGGAAACACTTCTAACACAAGGGTCAATAACGAGGTCACGTTGAGACTGGAAGAGTTACTCACCTTGCTTTGTTGGTCTTGGTGTAAATATTGCACGTATTATGGGGGTCACTTGAAGGTATACCCACAAGGATGAGTGGAAGCCTTTCAAGCTGATTTCGAGCTAGATACCCTGCCCTTGTGTGTGGATCGGACTGTCGACTATTTCCCCGGGCATCATCGTAGTGACTGGTAACCTTAGTGGCCTATCTCCTTAGGGTATTTACACTAGGTGACTGTGGAGGGACAAGTCTTCACAGTACCTGGAATCGACGTTGGCCAAACTCACTCGGGCTCCTTGGAGGGTATACCCATGTTTATGTGTGGGATATTGCACCAAGGCGTAAGTCTGTTAAGCAGTTCATCAATGTAACTTTTACACCCTCTCTATCTCATCCCTTTCTTACTTTGATCCCGCGACATTGGATTTCATCACCAACTAGTGAGTTCATTGTGAGAATGTTTTGTTTGCTTGCTTGCTTACTAGATTTTTAGCATGTGCTATTTGTTTTCCCTAGCAAACTCTAGGTTGGATATTTATCTAATGGTGTCAGTTCCTAAAATGACCAATGAAGGAACCCCTTCTCCAAGGGAACCTTTTTTTTTTCTTCTTACAGAAACATTGGTCCTCTTCACATCGCTACTTTGAGCCTTCCAGGTCTCACAATTGGATTACCAGTATGGTTGTTTTCCACTCAAGTAATCCCGAATGCAGTTAATGCTTCGGTTGTAAGCACTTCCCCCCAAGAACATCAACTTCATGTTGATCCTTCGCCTTCTTCACTAGTAAAATCTTCTTCACTTTCTCCACTTGCAAGGTCTTCTTCCATTTCATCTTCTTCATCGAGTAAAATCTCTGAAGCTAGTAACTTGGTGAATAAGAAGAAGAAGAAAAGGAAGAAGAAGAAGAAGAAAAATAAACAAGGATCTAAAATTCCAACCATTGTCAGGCATGTTGGAAAGAAACCAATTACTATTGATCGTGCTGAGAGTGTTGATGATTTCAAGATCACCCAAACAACCGATAATCCCAAGTACCCTTGCAGGCTTTGTAAGGGTAGCCATATTCTTAAGGATTGCCCTATTCTATCCAAGGTTATAGAATATTGGTCTACACACCCTCGCCAACCCATGTCGTCAGCCTCTAAACAACTTGTTGATGACCTCCCATCAATTATTCAAGATACCCTTGGGAAGAAGAAAAGTAGAGTCAATTTCCTGTGTATGTTATGCAAAGGGAGTCATCTAACTCACCTTTTCTCTCGTATGGATTAAGCCTCAAAATTCCTGGAAGACATGACTATTTCACAACCTTAACTTCCAGCTTCTTATCGCAAGATTTCTCTCAACCCACCAGTAGTTGATGGAATGATCAATCTGGTTCCCCTGTCAGTTAGTCTGGTTGATCAGGTAGTCAATCTGGTCATGTCCTTAGTTGAACCAGTTGACAAAGTGGTTGATCTGACCCCATCCTCAATCGTTCCCACTCTCTCGCCAGAGAGTGCAACCCAAGTGGTCAATCTGATCCCATCCTCGATCGACCCCACTCTCCCATTAGAGAGTGAAACCCAAGTGGTCGATCCTTTTCCAAGCATCTACCCCATTCTCCCCTTGGATAATGCAACCCAAGTGGTCGATCTAATCTCATCATCGATCGATCCTACTTTCCCACTAGAGAGTACACCCAATTCTTCTCATGTTTTTCTCGTTGATATAGACTCTGCAGTGTCGAGGGGTATTCCTCCTTCTCTTGTGGAACCCCCTCCAAGTAATGAGGCCATCCTTTTTAATTGGGGTGTGTGGACCTCGTCTTACCTCTCACATTCCTTTCTAGATTACAATTCAAGTTTTTGGTCAGGATGTTCCTCAGACATTGATAGATGAAGGTGTGTCCATTAGCATTTTGTCCTCTTTTTCTTGGAAAGCTTTGGGTTGTCCTCAGCTTGCCTTGGTTACGCAGAATTTGTTAGCTTTTAACAGAAGAACCAGTCAACCTTTAGGGACCCTTCCTCAGTTTCCTGTAACTTTGGAAGGGAAAACTATCTTTATTAATGTCATGGTAGTCCAAGACCCCTTGGATTTTTGTTTACTGCTTGGGTGAGATTATGTCTATGCCATGAAATCTATTGTGTCCACTCTTTTTCACGTGATATATTTCCCTCACGATGGAAGAATGATGACTATTGATCAACTTTCATTCATTGGTTCTAAATGGATTACCTCCCTAAATGGTTCTTATATGTAAATGGTATCACCCCCACCACATGTTAATTATGTGGTGTTGTCTCCCATGACTTTAGCGTTTGATGACCTAGATCCGGTAGTTGACATGGTTATCTCTTCGATAGGGTCTTTAGAGTTTGATATCCTTACCCCTATCGTGGCCCTTGACATGTGTTCCTTCCAGAGTGTGTTTCTTCCATCAAGTGAATATCTCTTGGAAGCCATGACTGAGTTTTTCCCCTTGACATGGTGTCCTTCGAGAGAACTGTCCTCTTGGAAGCCTTGATCGAGAGGAGAGTCGAGCATGATTTTCTGATTTCAATCTCGTTAAAAAATTAAACCAGCTTTGGCATAGGTTTTATAATTTCAAGCTCATTAAAAAATGAAACCAATTTTGAGCATAGGTTTTCTGATTTCAAGCTCGTTAAAAAATGAAACCATCTATGAACATGGTTTTCCAATTTCAAGCTCATTAAAAAATGAAACCAGTTATGAGGATAGTTTTTTGCGTCTCTGTAGAAACCTTGTTAAAAAATGAAATAGAGGTTTTGAGTGTGATTTTCTGATTTCAAGCTCGTTAAAAAATGAAACCAGTTGTGAGGATAGTTTTTTTCCTATGACAATCTCATTAAAAAATGAAACATAGGTTATGAGCATAGTTATTCTCCTATGTCAAGATCGTTAAAAAATGAAGCAAACTTCCCTCTCTCAGTTGAGTCAAGTCCTTCGTCTAGTATTTGAAGATTTCTTTTCTCCACCTTTGTAGTTGGATGAACCAAAGCTTGGGGGGGAATTTCTTTCAGCCTCTGGAATTCATGCTGAAGTTGAGCCACTAGCTTCTTAAGCTCGGGGCTAAGTACCGACCATACCTTTGTTATGTGTTGGGAAGTTCAAGCATATTTTTCTATGGTTCAAGCTTATGTAAAAATGAAACCACCTACCTCAAGCATAGTTTCCTCTGGTTCAATCTTGTGTAAAAATGAAACTGGGCCCAAGCATAGTTTTGTTTAGTTTTTAAGCTTGTGTAAAAATAAAATCTATCCCAAACATAGTTTTGTTTTGTTTTAAAGCTTGCGTAAAAATGAAAACAATCTCGAGCTTAGTCTTTGTTCTTTCTCATGCTCGTAAATACATGAGAATGAGTTATTGATCCTTCTCTTTGTTCTTTCTTGTGCTCATAAATACATGAGAATGTAACCAAGTATACTTTTATCACTTTTTTGGACTCGTAAAGGTTACATGAAAAAGGAACCACTTGGAGTTCTCTTTAAGCTCTTTTCAGACTCTCTAAACATGAAAAGATTGTCAAGCGACCTTGTTTTGTTCATGCTCGTTAAAGTATTTGAAGAAAACATCTCTTGAGCGATAATTGATCTCTTTTTCAGTCTCATCAGACTACTTTACGAAAAAGGAACTCAGAGAGTTCTCTTTAAGTGTTTTTCAGACTCTATAAACATGAAAAACCCCTGAGTTTTCCTTCTTTGGACTCGTTAAACAAACATCAAAAGGCCCATATGGGACCGAACCACTCCTTCTTAGGGTTCATTAAACATACTCTGAGGGACTCGTCCAAAGGATGAGCTTACATTTTAAGCATATTTTATCCTCCTTAAGCTTGTGTAAAAATAAAGAAGTACTCGTCAAAGATGGTCGGGAAAAAATTGGGAAAGAAATGTGTCTAAACCTATATTCCATGGAAGAGTCGCTTTTGAACATGACACCCTTTCACTCACCTTATGTTTAGGTTGGAAAATCCACTTGTCTCTTGATCATACTCCTTTATAAGATTACAAATCGGTCTGTCATCCCTGTTGTTGAGTCAGTTTTTTCAAGACAGTTGTCATGTCGTCAGTATGTTAAAAAAGAAGTTCAACCCGGAAAGCCTTCTATTGTGTCAGACATTTCTACAGTCCTTAATCCTTCTATTGTGTCGTCCATCCCTGAGTCAATCCTAAATCACTTGTTACTCTGAGCTACATCAAATCTTGTTACCTGTTTCATGTCATTGATGGGGGATACATTAAGGCCCTCCTGTGACGAGTCTTTTCCTATCGACTTCAACTCATTATCCAGGAATTAGACATAGAAACTAATTGGTACCTTGGAACTTTCATGCCTTAATGGTAGGTTTCTTTACTTTCGACAGTGGGTATTCATTATTGACCTCTGATCGAGATATTCTATTGAGTGTTCGACTTCAGCTCATTAATTCACATTCATTGGATTTTACTAGTGTACCTTGGGAGTCATTGACATTAATGGTGATTTCCCTTGCACTTGTTAATGATATACACTAATGACTGGTAATCAAGTGGTTTCTACCATGCTTGATTTCAACACATGTATTCACATGGTAAGATTCGTACTATAGAGTGGTGGAGATGAAGACCCTGAATATTTTCTGACAAATTCAGGTTGCGTTGGAGTATATTCAGTTTGTACTGTTGCATGGATCCACATTGTATGTCTCGTGGCTATGTTCAAATTTGAATCTTTAACACATAGATCCATAGTGTATTTTTAGTGGCTATGTTTAGATTTGAGTCATAATGGCATGGATCCATAGTGCATGTTTGGTGGCCATGACCTGTCTTACTTGACATGGATCTCCGCATGTCGGCATTTATGCTTTGAGTCATTTGTATTCTGAGTATGGGAATGCCTACCTCAGTGATGATATATTATTTTACTATGTTTCCTTGTTTGTTGACAAGTTTCTGACCAATGTGTTCCTTGTTCCCTACACACACTCGACAAAGTATTTCAGTTATCACTCTGTTCTAACTTCATACTTTGGGGGGATCTTTGTTACACATTATTTTCATCATCCTTATGATCGTTAATGATGTAAACCTATATGTTGCCTTCAGAAGGGTCAATGGCCTGAATTCCTAAAGAAAGAAGGGAGAAGAACTTTTCCTGAGAGAAGAAGTTGTGTTTTCCTCTATAAAAACCCTATTTTGGAGGATTTCTGCGGGCTACATCATATCTAGGGTGTAGAAATTCCTAATTTTCACAGGCTTCACTATAGCAAGGGCACATAATTTTCATAGGCTTCACTATAGCCAAGTCACGACAGCCTTCACACATGGTAAAAATGAGCATTTTCTCGATGCTTTTAGAAGGAGAAGCTTCTATGGTGAGGTGGCCTCTGAATGATTTGGATATTACTCGCTTTCATGATTTAGTGGGATCATCCTAACCTCCTCACTTTATCCTCTTCAACTTATAAAAGGAGAGGAGCTCTCATGGAGAAAGTTATCTTGATTGGGTTGGAAATTCTTTGAGCTTGTTAGCTTGGTTAGATTTCCTTTGAGCTTTTCTTTGTCAAGATAGATTGTGAGTAGCTATCAGATCCATGGTCTCAGAATCCTTGGAGAAAGAAGTGTGTGGGAAGCAAGGAACTGTTGGAAGGAACCTAAAGACATCAAGGCATCCAGTTGTAATCTCTCATCCTATTATTTAATATAATAGAGTGGCATGCTTCTTTCCCATAGAATTATCTTTATTTTATTGCATAATTCCTTGGTCATATGCATAAGTTGTCATTGAATATACTTCTACCACTTTCACTTTGGTTGATTTGTGTCTCACTGCAGGATCAGTATCACAAGAGCACCAGAGAAAAATAGGAACAACAAAGACATAAGGAAGTGACACTTAAAGGTATGTCTCTCGTCCTTTGTTTGGTAGTAAATTTGATGATTATAGCCTAGGGAAAGCGCCATGTCCTGTCATGTTTTGTTCTAGATATAGGTGGATATAGGGAGATTAGTTTATGTTTGCATTTACCAATTTATCTAATAACAACTGCGCCATTAGATCCATACGAAGGGGAGAGGTTCATAGAACCCACTTGCTTGGACTTAGAGGAAATTGTCCAGTTGTATAGAACAACTCCACGCAATGAGGATTATGTAAACCCAACTGAAGATGGGATACTTAGTTGGTGGAGAATTACTTCATGTGCAACAGACTCAGATACTGAGTTAGAGAACTGGAAACAAAGTATACATGAAGTTTCCACGAGACGATGTGCATGAATAGACCACACAGTAAGATGGGTAGGCACAGAAATAAGGGAACCACCCAGTTTCCATGGGATAAATGATTTCAAAACATTCTTGACATAGTATGAAGACGTAGTGTTAGAGAACGAGATATTTTTATCGCTTGATTTAGCATTGAAGGCCACACTTGCAAGATGGTGGGGCGCACACAAAGAGACAATCATAGATTGGTACCAATGTAAGTGGTTACTACGCATAAAGTTCGGCGAAGGAAAAAAAAACAACAAGCAGTGGAAGTATGATGGACAATGGGGCACCAACAAAACACTTGGAGAAGTGTAGAACATTGTGGAAATTGACACCCCCGGAGGAATGACATCATCATTTTATACAAAATCTAGAGGGCATACCATCGAACTGGTATATAGACCAGGAATTACGCAAAGGAACTACTACTTGGATGACATTGCAACGGAATTTTACAGTCACTTTATCATTCGAGCATAAGAACCCCAACATAGATGTCACACTTAAACATATAAGAGGAGTGATATTCATAAAAGAACCAGAAGCAAAACTGATCACAGAATAACAACAATAGAACAAACAGACAGTCAAGGCACTATTGTCATGTTACCATGTGTTCGAACATAAATTTGTCAAAACTTTAAAAGGTTTGTGGTTTCTACCGAAATCTGTATCCTTTCTTATCCCTCCCCCTTTTGAAAACTTGATCCCTAAAAATAAAAGAGGGTAAGTTTGTCTCTGACTTCACCAAAATATTCAATAAAATGTAAAACAAAATCCCTACTGAGATAAAGCCTACAGAGCCCTCTGCCAAAATCACATATGCTAGTGCTTTTGACCCTGACTTTTGCCTCATGTTAAGAGAGAGAAGAGCTAACTCCTTGGCTTATATGCAAGATGCA
>ML777458.1:1369401-1400532 GCA_009831015.1 Picea engelmannii | reverse complement strand
CCCCCCCCCCCCCCCCTCAAATGGATGAAGTAACCAAGTTACTAAAATAAATTTCAACTTGGATGGAAAGGTACGAATTGGAGGGAAAGAAAACATACAAAAATCCTCAAAACATTGATAACAGAGGAAACTTTAGGAGGCCGAATAACCATGCTCCTCATATTATGCAAAGAGAGCCTCAGAACAGAGACAGGGATGATCAGAAAATCCAAACCCCTCTTCAGAACAACCTTGTCATAGATCATGGTGGAGAGGAAGAGGACCTTGACACAGAAATTCATTGTCTCAAAGACACATCTCCTCGTCCTCACTTAACTCAATCAACATACGAGGAGTCACTCATGGACATTCAGTTAAACGAGATGAGCAAGGGGAATAAGGCCAGCGACAACCCACATAGATATAACCTCAGGTCTAAAAAGAAATATGGGAAGTTTGACATCCATGATCAGCTTCCCAAAGCATACAATCCTGCCAAAGACGCGACAAGAAGCAACAAGGAAAAGAGAACGCAGAACCCCCCACCAGTAGTCAAAGTTCCTATCCAAGAGGTAAAATAAATTATGAAGCTCCCCTCCTATTTTAACTTTGAGCATGAAATTCATATGATTAGGATCCCAGTACCCATTTCAGATTTGGTCAAGCATGAATACTTTAAGAGATCGCTATCTAAATTGTTGTTGCCTGAACCTTTGAATCATCCCTTAGACTCAATCAATTTTCAAGACGAGAAGCCAACAATCATTCTAGGTCCCATGGTAGAAGATTGAGATGATTCATCCCCTCCATTCTACACATCACTAAACATACATGACAAGGTACTGCATAATTGTCTGATGGATTCAGGGGCTTCTCATAACCTCATGCCCAAAATTGTCATGGAAGAATTAGGTCTAGAAATCACAAAAGCATACCATGATTTTTATTCCTTTGACTACAAGAAAGTGCAATGTCTTGGGGTCATCAAATATCTGGTTGTGACCTTGTTTTATATTCCCATGAAAAGTGTGGTCATGGATATCATGGTGGTTGATGTTCCTCCCAAGTTTGGCATGCTATTGTCAAGATCTTGGATAAAAAGACTTGGGGGAACATTGCAGATGGATCTCACATATGCTATCATTCCTGTGTTTTGGGGGGAGCATAGAAGACTATAAAAAGAAGCTCAGTTGGCCTACATTATCAGCGATGAAGTAGATCCCACCAACCATCCTATCTTTTCACTTGACATTGATTTTGGATCCATCTTATTGCAACTCATGGATGCCCCTAAGCCCCCTCTTGGGATAAGAAAGTCCATTACTCTATGTGAATATTCTCCTCTGATTACCTCTATGTGTAAAATGTTCCTTGATGGAGCCTCTTCTAGAGAAGGTGTTGGAGTAGTCCTTGTTTCCCCTGGTCAGGAAACTATATCTCTGTCCTACAAGTTAGAATTTGAAACTACCAATAATGTGGCACAATATGAAGCTCTTGTTTTGGGTTTGAGGGATGTAGAGGACATGGGGACTGAAGAGATATCAATGTTTGGAGATGATGATATGATTGTCCAACATATCAAGAGTATTTATCAAGATAAGAACCCTTGGCTGAAATCATATAGAAATGAAATATGGGATCTCATTGAAATTTTTTTCTTGACTTTCAATATTTCATTTGTTCCCAGGGAAGAGAATGTCATGGCTGACTCTTTGACTATATCGGCAAGAAATTTTAGAATCCCCTGGCCACCTAAGCTCAGGTATGATGTAGAAGTAAAATATATACCCTCCATACCTGAAAATGTAAAGCATTGAAAGGTATTTGAGGATGATCTTGAGATCAAAATATTCCTGGAGATGGTTGATGAGTTTTCAGCATTACAGATTGATCAAGATTTCAACTCCGAAATACACCCTCATCCTAATGTTTTTTTGAACAAGATTTGTGATCATCACATTGTCCAGTTACCCAACAACCACATCCCAAAGGGTCTAGTCCCTTTGGAAATATTATTTGAAAGAAATGATTTGGCAATAAAAGGTAAAGTCCCAAATGAGTATGTTGATGTAGCTAAGTGCAACATTGGCACAGAGGGGAATCCCAATTTTTTCAAGCTGTCAAACAGTTTTTCAAAGGAACAGAGGGTTGTGTATGCTGAACTATTAAGGGAATTTTTTGATGTGTTTTCCTGGACCTACGAAGACCTCAGATCATATGAAATGAGTTTCATTGAGCACAATATCCCATTGAAAGAGGAATCCAAACTATTTAGGCAAAAATTAAGACAGATAAATCCTATGTTGCTTCATGTTATGGAGAAAGAGGTAAAAAGTTGTTGGATGCCCAGATCATCCTGCCTTAGAGGTATTCTGAGTGGGTGGCCAACTTGGTCCCAGTAAGAAAGAAGAATGGAGATATCACACTCTGTGTGGATTTAAGCAACCTGAACAGAATATCCAAGAAGGACAATTACCCACTGCCAAACATGGAACACATATTGCAAAGGGTAATAGGTGCATCTAGGATTTCCATGATTGATGGCTTTTCTAGCTACAATCAAATCTCTATTTTTACTAAAGATAGAGAAAATGCAGCCTTTACCACTCCTTGGGGCACATTCATGTATGCAAAAATGGCTTTTGGATTGATGAACGAAGGAGAAAAATTTCAGCGAGCCATGGACATCACCTTCATTGGAGAAAGAGATAAATTTGTGGTCATTTATCTGGATGACATAACAGACTTCTCCAAATCTGATAAAGAACATTGTCAACATCTGAGGAAAGTCTTCTTGAAATGCAGGAGGTTTGGTCTCTCCCTAAATCCCAAGAAGTCTTTATTTTCTATGTAGGAAGGAAAATTGTTGGGACACATTGTATCAACCGAGGGAATCAGGATCGATCCAAGTAGGGTGGAAGCTATTCAAGCCTTGTCACTTCCCAGGTCCAAGAAGGAGGTTCAATCTTTCCTAGGGAAAATTATTTTTCTGAGAAGTTTTGTTTCAAATTTTGTTGAATTAGTGAAACATATCACCGCTATGCTTAGGAAAGGGAATGAAGAAAAATGGACTACTGAGCCTAGAGAATCCTTTAACCAAATCAAGCAGGAACTGACTGAAGCACCTATGATTATCAGTCCTGATTACTTTGAGGATATTTTTATTTTCTCTTTTGCTTCATTTGACATAGTGGAAACTGTTTTACTACAAAAGAATGATGCAAGGCTGGAACAACCTATTTCCTTTTTCAGTAGATCATTAAGAGATGCAAAGATCAAATATGACATTATGGAGAAGCAGGCCTATGCCTTGGTGAAATCTTTTAAAGCTTTCAGATTCTATGTTTTGCATTCAAAAATCATTTCATATGTTCCTTCATCTTCTGTGAAGGACATTCTCATTCAGCCTGACATAGACGGGAGAAGGAGAAAGTGGATTGCCATAATCCTTGAATTTGATCTGGAAATAAAACCCACCAAGCTAGTTAAAGGCCAGGGTTTATCCAAGTTATTGGCTGAATCTAATTGTAAAGATTTGTGGGTCAATTTCATCGACAGTTTCTCAGAAGATCGGCAAGCTAAGAAGTCTGATAAAATTTCTCGAGACAAACCTCCATTGGCAGAATGCGCCTGGTATAAATACATTATATATTTTGTGCAAGAGTTGCAACCTCCAGATTGAATAGGGAAAAGCAAGGAAAGAGATTTAAAGCTCAAAGTAATCATATATTTCCTTATTGACAAGGTATTGTACTAGAAATACACATTAGGAGTGCTCCTGAGATGTCTAAACCCACATGAGGACCAAAGGATTATATTTGGGTTCCATGACAGCCTATACAGGGGACATCATTTATGGAAAACTACAGCCTACAAAATTCTCAGGGCTGGGTAATACTGGCCTACTCTATTCACTGATGTCTATGTGAAAATCAAGGCTTGTATCAAATGTCATAAATTCTCTGGGAAGCAGCAGGTCAAGTCTCTGCCATTAAAGCCTATGGTGGCCTCAATGCCCTTCCAACAATGGGGTCTAGACTTCATTGCAGAAATTCACCCTACATCAAGAGGTCAAAACAGATGGATCCTCACTGCCACAGACTATTTTACCAAGTGGATAGAATCTATCCCCACAAGGAGCGCTTCTCACAAGGTATTCATTGGTTTTATGGGATATATTATAGCAATATTTGGTTTTTCAAGTAGGATTATCACTGACAATGCTACATCTTTCAAGGCCAAGCCATTGATCTGATTCTGTGAATAGTTCAGGATCAATTTGATTCACTCTACCCCCTACTACCCTCAAGGCAATGGATTAGCAGAATCCTCTAACAAAATACTTATAAAGATTATCAAAATATTGTTGGAGGATAACAAAAAAACATGGGATTTGAATCTCAAATTTTCTCCGTGGGCCGATAGAGTGACAACAAAGAGGTCCCTAGGCATATCTCCTTTCCAACTTGTGTATGGGATTGAAGAAATTTTTCCTTCTTAGCTTGCCCTACCTGTGGTGAAATTATTCCAAGACTGCCAAGGAGAGTCTGATGACATGATCAGGAGAATATATCAACTGGTAGAAGTTTAGCAAACTCGAGAGAAGGTGATGGAAAGAGCACATGATCATCAACAGAAAGTCAAGTAGGCCTTTGAAAGGAAAAGCAGTCAAGAGGATTTTCTACCGAGAGATCTAGTACTCAATTGGGATGCTCCCAAACAAAACAAGGGAAAACATGGTAAATTTGAAGCCCTTTGGATCGGTCCTTTCCATATTTCTGAGGCATTTCCAAACAACACTTACCAATTGTGAAATTTGGAGGGCGATGAAGTTTTTGGTGGCCTTGTAAATGGTCACTTCCTGAAAATGTTTTTTGTTTAAAGCCGCTATCGGCATCCCACCATTGTAAATACCATTTATGTTTTATTTTGTTTTGTTTTTGATAGGAGGCTCCACAACCCAACACTAAGGCACTGAAGCCGCGAAAAGAGTTCTCAGAGCCTCGCAGGGAGGAATCTATTTCCCATGGATCTTAATATTAGAACATAAATTTGTCAAAACTTTAAAAGGTTTGTGGTTTCTACCGAAGTCTGTATCCTTTCTTATCCCTCCCCCTTTTGCAGACCTGATCGTAAGTTTTCCCTCTCGGCTTGTAGTTTTTCTTCTATTTTCCTTCATCCTTTGGATCAACCTGTTTTCCTTATCCAATTACCTAAGGGATATCGGCCCTAATACTTTTTTTTCCCCCTAAAGTCGAGCACTTCTCTCTTTACCTATGTCATTGATCCTTTTTATTTCCTGAGCCTTTGTCCAGTCGTCTATGAAGTTGTTCACAGACCGTAGTTGTAAACACCAAACGCCACACTTAGAGTAGTCAAATATGTATTTAAATCAAGCGAGCGATAAAGATCAGTGTTCAATGGGGGATATACACCAGCTGGAGTGGATGGATAGTCATCAAGGGATTAGAGCCATACAGTTGAACGAAGAATAGCGTCAGGTAGAGTTGCGCAATCACGATGCCATCCTAGTCATTAGTATTGGGAAGGACACATGGCACAAGATTAATGTTCCACTAACTCGTGAGATGGAGTAGTCAAAGGGCCAAGTCGTGAAGACTCGTGAAACAAGAAGTCGAGAAATAATCGGGGTCATTCATTCTAGAGGGGCACATGGTGCGGGATTTGAACCATGGGGAAAATATTTCGGGAAAGTTTGGGTGAGAATTGTCGATGGTCTGAAGTCCCGAAACACCGATACAATCTAGGCCATCCGATGTAAAGAGACATGTGTCACCTGATCCAAGCGATCATGATTTCATGACTTAGAGGTTTGAGCATAGAATGCAACATGAGTTCATGAAACGCGAAATCTTGACGCACCTGGGAATCAAGCTCACAGTCACTGCCCAGGGCCATATGGAGGCAGGGATAAATAAAGGATAGGCTCCTGATCAAGTGATGGGTGACTGAGTTTGTTCGAGGAGATGATCATGGCCATCAGATTTAAGGCAAATCTGACCATTGATCCAAATGGGCCATTTCACAGGAGAAAGCATCAGGATATTTGAAATCAAGAGGAGTGAAAACTCCCAAAATGTGAAATTTTGAGTTTTCAGAGGGATAAGCACGAGGTCAAGGCCCGTGGTTGCATGTGAGAAAGGAATTGTGAGATAACCTGGAACATTCATGGTTGTCAGGCTTCGTCCTGATCCCAATGAATGTAGTTAATGAAAATGGGTAGGGTAGTTGAAGCCTCATTTCATCACATAAATGGAAAGTGTGGAAAATCTAGTCGTGGAGGGTAGATTGTCAACCGAAATTTCCCTTGTCATGAATTTTCCTGTGAATCCCATATCGATCTAATCTTACGTCTGACAAAAGAGTGCAGGTGCATCCTGACAGAATAATATGGAGACGTTAAGCCTTGAATGCATGACCAGAGTGTGTTTCTGTAGGGAGCAATTTGCTTTGAGTATATATACTCAGTTTTTATATTTTGTAATGGTCGATGGTAGAGATAAGGTTCCGTATTGTAAAGTTTTAGTAAAGCCTCTAGTTTCTGGTTATGTATCTGTATTTTAGACTTCTTGCTTAATCCAACTCATATTTTTTAACTCTATATTATTATGCGTCTGATACTGAATGTTCATGATTCAAGGATTCACATGTATTATTGTGACTGTGTTGTAATGGATGTTTGATTGTAGTGTTGTTATAATGTTTTCAATTTCCTGAAGCTCCAAATCCAAGAGGATCTTGTTTTCTAAGTTTTTCCTCCCTAGGATGATGGAAGACCTGAAGGTCATAGAAGACCTTTGCATTTTCTTCTCAAGTTCTTCCCCCTACTCACCACTATACCAACTTACTGACTGAAGCTAGACCAAGACCTCACTTTCTTGTGCTTTCTGATCCAATTTTATGAGTTAGAATGATACCATCGTGATTCTGCATCCATTAGAGCGCCTTTATATTTATTTTTTGTGACATACAAAATGATGGTTATCAGGATTACCTCTTCCAGAATCTAGGGATGACATCTGGTGCTAACACCATGTACAAAACGAAGCACCAGATGAAGACGTTCTGTGTGATATTTAGATTAAAGAAGTGAAAGGAGAAAGAGATGTGGAAGGACCACCCATAGAATTAGAAGTCATTTCCGTGCTAATCAAAGTAAATAAATTCAACATTGGGACAGTCGAGAATCCCAAGATGGCCAACATTGGAGACTATTGGGATGAAAAAATAGTAGAAATCATAACAAAGTTGTTGCACGAGTACAGTGACCTGTTTCCCAAAACATTTACAGAGATGAAGGGTATAGCCAAAGAACTAGGAGAAATTAATATACCACTCAGAACTGAAGCGAGATCGATCAGAAAATGACCACATAGATTAAACCCAATATATAAGAAGAAAGTCAAATATGAGATCGATAGGATGCTCGAAGATAGAATCATAAAACTAGTTGAGGAATCAGAATGGATAAGCCCGATGGTAGTTCACGACAAAAAACAAGGAGGGATCAGGATATGCATCGAATTGAGGAAGTTGAATGATGCATGCAAACATGACCCATTCCCTACACCTTTCATGGATGAAGTGTTAGAAAACGTAGGTGGATATGAAGCATACTTGTTCACTGATGGATTCTCAGGCTACCATCCGATCAAGATAGCACAGGAAGACAGATACAAGACCACGTTTGCGATAGAATGGGGATCTTACCAATACACAGTCTTGTCGTTTGGACTGAAGAATGCACCAACAATATTTTCTAGAGTATTCATCGCAGCATTTAAGGAATTCATCCATCAGTTCCTAGAAGTATACTTGGATGATTAGACAATCTATAGTTTGTTGAAGGACCATGTACAAGTTTTATGCCTGATGTTAGAAAGATGCAAGAAGTGCCCGATATCACTGAACATAAAGAAATGCATATTCAGAACATTGTTTGGGATACTACTAGGCCATATAATATGTAAACAAGGTTTATTAGTCAATGTCGCAAAGATTGAAGCAATTGTTAACTTACCACCACCAAAAACAGTCTGTTAGCTAAGAGAGACACTGGGACACACAGAATACTATAAGAAATTTATCAAAGGATATGCGCAGATTGCTGCACCAATGGAAAATTTGTTAAGAAAGGATACAAAATTTCAATGGAACGACGAGTGCCAACGCAGTCTGGATACCTTGAAGGAAAAGATGGTTATCACGCCAATATTATTATTTCTATACTAGGAGAAGACATTCCACATGCACGTAGATGCATCAACCATATCACTTGGAGCTATCTTGGCGCAGCCAAGAATAGGAGAGTTGGATCACCCGGTAGCATTTGCGAGCAGAAAGTTGTCAAAATCAGAGCAGAACTAGAACACTATGGAAAGGGAAGACCTAGCTATGGTCTACGCACTACAAAAATTTAGACATGACTTATTGGGGAAACACTTTAAGATGTTCACATATCACCCAGCCCTAAAATACCTATTCAACAAGCCAGTGTTGGGGGGAAAAATCTGTCGTTGGTTACTACTATTTCAATAATTTGACTTTGAAGTAATAGTCAAGCCAGGAAAATTGAATGCAGGACCTAAAAACCTATCAAGAGTCACAAATGGAGAAGAACCTACGATTTCAGAGGACAACTTTCCAGATGCATAACTATTTTCAGTATAGATCGTTGATTAACACTTCGCATATATAATTCAATACTTGAGCACGGGTACTGCGCCGCAATAATATAACACCGCGCAGAAGAAAAATCTAGTAGTATGCGTTGCTGACTATCAATTGATTGTAGGACACTTATACAAAATGGGCGCAAATAACATCTTGTGAAGATATGTGTTAGAACACGAAAGACCACAAGTTTTAGCACAAGCCCATGAAGGAATATCATGAGGGAATTATGTAGGAAATGATATCGCGCAGAAGGTATTATGCGTAGGACTATGGTGGCCGACGATTCACGGATACTCGAAGGAGTATTTTCAAAGATGCAATGTTTGTCAAAGAGTAGTAAAACCCAACAAAAGGGATGAGATGCCATTACGACCACAAGTAACATTGCAGGCATTCGATAAGTGGGAAATAGACTTTGTAGGACAAATCAACCCACCAAAAAAAAGAATAGGAGCCAGGTATATTATCACCACGACGGAGTACCTAACAAGATGGGTAGAAGCCACACTATTAAAGGAATGCAGCATAGAAACAATAGCACACTTTTTATTTGAACAAGTCATCACTCGATTTGGGTGCCCAAGAGTTTTGATGAGAGACCAAGGCATGTACTTCATAAACAACACCATCAATGTTATGAATGAAGAGTTTGATGTCCATCATCAAAAGAGCACACCATATCACCCATAAGAAAATGGCATAGTGGAAGCATTTAACAAAATCCTGGAGAATGCACTAACGAATATCTGTAACGTCAACAGGGATGACTAGGACCTCAAAGTACCAGTAGTATTATGGTCCTACAGGACTACATGAAAAAATTTGACAGGGCACACACCATTTAAACTGGTTTATGGCCAAGAAGCAGTGGTGCCATTAGAATATTTAGTATTGATCTTACGCGTAGCCACAATCACACATATGACCAAACGAGGCGTAGTACAGGAGTGACTAAATCAGCTAATGACCATGGAGGAAGACCAGATCTTAGCAGGATTCCACCAACAAGTTCAGGAAACAAGGGACAAATCTTGGCACGATAGACACATGAGGAAGAAAACTTTCAAGGAAGGGGATCTAGTACTGATGTATGACAATAAATCATTTCAGCATCTAGGAAAGCTAAGAATGCATTGGCTAGGACCATGTGAGGTAAAATCTGTCACAAATGGAGGATATGTACATTTGAGAGACTTATCAAGTGCAGAAATAAGAGGGATGATCAATGGGAGCCGACTGAAGATGTGCAAGGACAGTGGACCACCCACCGCGCAGTAAAAATAAATAAATTTGAAAACAGTACCAACGGAGGTGCATTTCACTAGGGGAAGAAAATGAACACACAATTAGGAACACAAAATCAATGAGGATAAGGACAATGGTCACATATAGAAGGAAACAAGCGAGAAAAGGAAAGTCGACAAAATAAGAATGACATGATAGCACTAGGCCGAATTAAAGGACGACAAGGACTGATGGGACACCACATTAATCATGCCAAATAGAGACAACAAGATAGAGTAATGGAAAGTATGAAACCATCGAAGGTGCATTAAACCCATAATTAAGGAAGCTTCCTAAAAAATCTTCATGGGAAGCCCATACAACACACGAATGCAGGAGAAAATAGTCTATTTGCAAAAAGAGAACATACAGAGAGAATTAGAGGCTAAAACATACAAATCAAGTTCACAGAGGTTACAAAGACCATTTTCATTCAGCACACATTTGTTATTCACCACAATGGCACCACCAAAGCAAGTAGAAGCGAGAGAGACTGCCCGAAAAACTATAGTTCAGACTAAGTCAAGAGTATAGGTGGAAGAAGGTGAACAACAGCTACCAAAGATCGTCAATGTTGATGAAATCCTATCTCCAGACATGATACTGATAAATTCAACACATATACTAGAAGAAATCCCACAGCCATCACCCGAGGGAACAAATATAGATAGACCAGCAGAAATACAGGAGCCGTAGAACCAGGACGCAAAAACCCTGAAGGAGGTGCAACCAGAGAACACTGAAGCAGCTCCGAGAGTCAATGAAACCACATCAAATATGGAATCTGCAGTTGAGCCAAACGAGTTTCAAACAACCATATCAGACCACCCATAAGAAGGAACGGTCGAAGATGTTACAGGTTGGTCGGAATGGTATAATGAGGAACAACCAGAAGCCGTTGGAACTTCGAGCTAGCCACCACCACTGTATAAAGACAACATACAGATACCCAGGTCACCTCTAAAGAAACCTACCATGTAAATCATTCTACTGCATATACCAGATGGAGTACAGGTAGGACCATATCTACTGGGTCATATAGGGAAGCTCAAATACTCGGACCATGATATAGTAGACATAGACAAGTTCTCATAACTTGCAAAGAGAGTGTAAATGGAGACAGTGGGAACGAATCCATTTGGGGAACCGATTGATATGCCACTCCAATGGGAAACAGGGTTGGAGAAGACAGGAATTTTAGCTTTGGTGGACCTACCACATTTTGGCAGAAGTCGATACGCAATCACATGTGTCAAAAAAATGTTAGAATTCACACATGGAGGGGACATCTAGTTGGACAAGCTCATCTCGATAGATGTACAACTTATTGCCAACATAATAGGATTGTCATCTCAGGGCATGGATATCGCACATTTTTTGGATGACAAAGCCAGGGAGAAGGCACTAGCATAAGAGATGAAGAAGAAGTATGGAACCGACAGGGGGACAAGAGGGATCATTATCAAAAGGATCAATGATGCTGCAACACAATTGGGCGCAAAAAATATTAGCCTGTAAGTTGCTGAGAAAATTCCATGGGGAGGAAGTTCTGGCTAGAGTTGTTGCAGTTACAACTCAATATGTCGAGCACACCATAGTGAGTTGGGCACCATACCTCTTGAACTTGTTCCTAGATGACTAGAAGGATGCACAGGATCTAGGCAGTGATTTTCACTATTCATGGCTAATCAAATTAATTGCCTTCATGGGTTGGAGGGAACCAAGGTATATATTTTTTTGTACCAGACCCAAACCAAATCAGGGAGCGAGATATTTTTTCTCAGATCCAAGCCAGATGCTAGGAGAAAAAGGGAAAACAGATCCATATTTGAAGGATACCTACATGACCTACATGAAGCCATCTCCAAAAGGTGGAGAATAAAAACAGAGGTTGTCGTGCAGTATAAAGACATCACCAAATTCTAGGCCACATGACATACAATGTGGATACAGGCAAGGAAGGGTCCTAATAAATAGTGGCTATAGATGCGCTACTATATCACAGAGGTTGACATTGACATGGTCATCAATGAATGGGACGATGAATGGAGGATTCCAGTCCTCACCCAAGAATTGCCAGAAAGAACAGTAGAAGAAGAGGCATGGTAGGTAGAAACAAAACCTCAAGAAATCCAAGTGACCAAGAGACAAAGAACGGGCCAGGGAAAAACAACACAGACAAATGAAGGGCCAACGAAGATAGGGACCCAGAATGAGAAGAAGGATAAGACGCAGTTGACCAAGGAGCAGTAGAAACAAGTCGAGCCCATGAAAGAGACCGTAACAAGTCCCAACCCACAGGAACCATGGGGAAACAAGACGACAACCATGCAGACAGAAGACACGCCTAAAAAAATGAAGGCACACAGAACACCTCCAGAGTATACAATCACGGATGACGATGGAGAAATGATATCCCAAATGGTCCAGGACTATTTAGCTAAGGATTTTGACCATGCAGTACACCACAAATAAAATATTCAACAGGAGCTGGAAAACATGTGGCAACTCCTCAAGCAAATCGGGGAAATGCAGGTAGTAGGTAGTAGCATGAGAACAACACCATCAACACCACATATAGAGGAAAGAGTAGAAGCAAAGGAATGAGATCTAGTCCACCCATTACCGCACCCAAACGCAAATTTCCACATCACACCCAGTATGTTGCGCATGGACGAGATCATGGGATAGACACCCTTGAAGGAATTAATCCAAATCCAGTTGGTGTTGACGTGGATGCTGACCAGGGCACTCCATAAGTTGCAGGTTAACATAAACCATGAGTTACAGTCTCGTGCACACAGAGACTTAGTCCAATTGCAGAAGGAAACAAAGAAATGAGATGCGTTGGAAATAGTCTATGAGCAGGCTAAATCTAATACCCAGGAGGGAAGGGAGCGCATAAAATGATTGGAGTAGAAAGTGGCAGGAACTTACGAGAAGATTCCACAGGCCACGCGGAGGGATGAAATTACAACAACATATTAGATTGATCAGATTGCATAGGCAATCGATCAATATCAGAAGGATATCAAGAATCTTTGGGAGAAACATACACCGAGCACACCAACAGTAGTAAAGGATAAAAGGAAGAAGGAAGCAACAACACAGCTTCAAGAGATAGAGCAACAGGTCAGCACAACATCTGACATGTTCGATAAAGCAATGCATTTGTGGACTAAGTTAGAGGAGGATTAGCAAGTCCAAAAGTGGGATGAGTAAGAGGAAAGGATCAACACAGTGATCCAAGATCTAAAGTATAGGTAGAAGACAATGTCAATCACATAACGCGTCAAAGGGGCACAGGACATGAAGAAATTGCAGGCAGAACTCACCACTGCACAAACACAAAAACATGAGCGTTAGGCTCAAATGGAACTGCTGCAAGAGCAGGTAGCATAAGTCATGGCTTAGGAAGAATAATTAAAGACACATATAACACATACCCAAGCAGAGTGCATGGAATTGATCAGTGATGAAATTGTAGTCCAGGTAGTGGACATACTCAAGGAGAAGACTGCGCAGGTGCAGACATGGACATCAGAGCTCAAGGAAAAGTTCCATGCGATCACCAAGGATATCGAGGATGCACACAAAGGTTAGGTGGCTCGGGACGAGCCACGTGTCAGAGTTGGGGGCCTGTCGGAGGCAGACCGAGATGGAAAATCAATGTGAGTTTGGGAAAGAAAGCATGCATAGAGAAAGCGACAACTAGAAGGAAGAATAGCATGCACATATGCGACGGAAGACCCAAGGAAATTATGTTTAGGGTTTTGGTAATGTATTGTAATGGCTAAAGAGATGAAAATGTATAAATACCAATACTTAGGTATCATAGGGGGGTTGGAGGTTCTAAGTTTTGACTATTGTTGTTATTGTAGAAAGAGTTTCTTTAGTAATGCATGAGTTGATGCGATATGAGATATTTTGTTGTATGATTTATTTTGTACAAGTTGTTGAGCTAGAGAAGATGAAGGGGGGTAGATATTGAGGGATGGATCATAGGCTGGGGATCCTGGTGTGATCTAGTCCGCCTCATATAGATATTACCCGACTGTGGAGGATTGTAAAGCACATGGTGATGTAGATGCGGAAATACCATAATAAAAGAGCCAAGAGCCAAATCTATGTGGATGTAGCCCAAGAGGGGTTGAACCATGGTAACATCTATGATGTGTGATGAATGCATTCTTATCTTTATCATCTTTTCAGTAGTTATTGATATGCTTAATAAATGATTTGTTATATTTCCCGTGTATTCACAAATGACAGTATATTGCAGTTATAGTTATAATAATGGTTCAATATTCAATCCTCATATCTCACACTCAATCCTAGGCTGTAAACACCTGAATCTTACAACCACCCATTAAATCTATCTTGGGTGAGACTGCACAACGCATTATGTGCATTGTGTTGCCTTATGATTTACCAGGAGGGCCGATAGTTTTAGAGGCTTTGTTGAAAACCTGACAGACATGAACCCTGGGTTAATAAACTCAAACAATATAGAAGAATAATAACCAACATCACCTATTTGGCTTCATTTTCATCAAGGCATTTTAATAGGATGCCAACAGGATCTCTCTAATACAGGTTCTGGTTTGAAATGAAGAATTTGATGGCTTTCAATTTGAGAGACCTGGCCTTTGTATTTTTCACATCCAGTGGACACTCAAAATGTTGTAGAAAATAGATGATGCTTTTATACCAACGTGAAGAGGAGTAGTTTTAACTTGTAAGTTGTCTTGTCCAAGATGTATGATGGGTGTGTTTGATTGGGTGATGATCTGATGCAATTCAGGAAGGTTACAATTTGATTCTGATAGCAATTTGGCCAGTCCTTTCCCCTTGATCAGCTTGGTGGGATTTATTTGCAGTTCATACTCCAACAATTTGACAATCCATTTTCCTCTTTTCCCCTCACTATCTGGCTGGACCATAATCTCTTTGACACTTTTGCTAGGAACAAAGGTTGTTATGCTAGTCTATAGCACATAAACCCTGAAGGCCTTGAGTGCTTTGATCGGTGCATAAGCCTACTTTTCTAATATATCATACTTCAACTCAACATCTTGGAGGGATCTACTGAAAAATGATATTAGTTGTTCATGCCCTTCTTCATTTTTCTGCAGTAGTACAACAATAATGGTTTCATCTAAAGAAAAGGAGAAGATGAAGAAATATTTGGTATATTCAGGGATGGCCAATATAGGGGCCTCAACTAAATCTTGATTTATTGTTTGAGAAGATGATTTTTACTCCAAGGACCACTTTATCAAAACACATTTCTTCAACATTTTAGTAATAAGCTTCATAATTTCAGCAAAATTTGGCACGAATCGTCTAAGGAAGTTTATATTACCAATAAAAGACTGAACAACCTTCTTATTTTTGGGGATCTCAATCTCTTGAATGGCACAAACCCTCTTTGGATCAATATTTATACCTCTTGTTGATATGATGTGGCCCAGTAGCTTTCCTTCTGGCATGGAAAAGTGAGACTTTCTAGGATTCAGAGAGATTCCATATCTCCTACATTTCTTGAAAACTTGCTCGAGGTGTTGCAAATGTTCATCATCAGACTTGGAGAAAATGGTTATGGCATCCAAGTATATAACCATAAATTTATTTTTCTCCCCCACAAAAGATATTTCCATGGCCCTCTGAAAAGTGGACCATGCATTCATCAACCCAAAGGGCATCTTGTCATACATGAATGTTCCCCATGGGGTAGTGAATGTTGTTTTTTCTTTATCCTCTTCACAAAATGCTATCTTGTTGTAACCAGAGTATCCATCTAACAAGTAAATTGTGTGTGCACCTACCACCCTATGTAAAATATGATCCATCTTGGGGAGGGGATAGTTTTCCTTCAGAGAACACTTGTTGAGATTTTTTAAGTCAACACACAAGTGTATCTCACCACTTTTCTTCCTTACAGGTATTAAGTTGGCCACCTAGTTTGAGTACCTCAGTGGTACAATAATCTTTCCATCCAACATTTTTTTCAACTCTTTCTCAATTATGGACATTAACATGGGATTAAATTGTCGAATATTCTTTTTGAATGGTTTGGAGCTAGTCTTTAGGTGAATCTTCGGTTGGATGATGTCAGTGTCAAATGTCTTCAAATCTTCATAGGACCATGCAAAAGTATCAACAAAATTTTTAATGAGACAGACATACCTATCTTTTTGTTATGTAGCTAATGCTTCAGACAAATTGATGATCTTGGGATTCTCAGTGGTCCCAATATTGCAATATGTCACCTCTTTTTCTTGATCTTTAATGGAAACCCCTTTGTAAACATCATTGTTGTCAAAAAAACTTTCCAATGGCACTAGTCCTCTTGCAATGTGTTTGGTTTTCAGCTCCACAATATCATCACCAACCACTGTCTTCAGCAAATGGGATGCTTGTTGATCTTCCAATTCCTCACTTTCGCCTCCTTGAATTTCTTGATCAATTGAGATATTAGAGAATTCATCAATGGTATGCAAAAATCTTTGCAGCCCCAGATCATCACTAAAGACATGCCAGTGCTTCACGTTGTCTGGTGTGGTTGTTCTATGTCATATCTCCACCCAAAATTTTATATTTGAGCCGATGGGAGGTCTAAAAGTGCTAGCAACTAATACCAAAAAATTGACCTTCTGATTATGTTCTCTAGGAATGAAAGAAATCTTAAATGCCAAAAAGAAATTATCAATCAGATCCCATACCTCATTTCTATATTGCTTGAGCCTCTGTTTCTTAGACTGATAAATTTTCCTTACTTGGTTAATGATTAACTCAGAATCACCAAAAAAACTACACAATCAATGGCCATGTCTTTGGCAGACCTCAATCCCAATACCATATCTTCATATTCATCTATATTATTAGTAGTTTCAAACTCCAACTTGTAAGAGAATTTTATTACTTCGTCTGAAGGGGAAACGAGGAGAATACCTGCACCAGATCCTTATTTTGATGAAGAAACATCGAAATACATCTTCCATACTTTTTTTGACTGACCTGTCAATGGTTGATCTCTACATTGGCTAACTATCATTTCAGGTTCATCATCGTTTAAGTGGAATACAAATGATCCAATCTCATCCTCAACAGCATAAACTGGGTGATTTCTTAGTTTTTGATGGTCATTGACAATGTAGGCTAACCTTACCTCTCTATATAGCTTCCTATGTTATCCTCCAAACACAAGAATGGTGGCATAAGTGAGGTCCATTTGTAATAATCCTCCAACCTTCTTAGCCCACGTTCTAAATAAAAGCATACCAAACTTTGGGGGAATGTCTTCTACAACAATGTCCATCACTACACTCTTCATGGGAAATTGTGCTAGAGAAACCACCATATCCTTTATCAATCCCAGGCATTTTAATTTCTTAGAATCAAATGAGTACAGGTCTTGGTAAGGCTTGCTAATATCCAGACCTAGTTCTTCCATAACAACTTTGGGCATGAGATTGTGGGAGGCTCCTGAGTCGATAAGGCAATTATGCAAGATATTATCGTGGACTATAAAATATATATAGAATGGGGGGGATGCATCAGAAGCATATTCAATGTGTGGACCCATAGTAATGGTTGGGTTTTCATCCTGTAGACTAATGACATCAGAAGATATACTAGAAGGAGTTGGTTGCAGAACTTTCATGGTGGATTTTTTGAAAGGTTTGTTGTTTAACAATTATGTTAGAGGCACATAGATTTTGATCTTTCTCAGCTCATGTTCTAGGATGAAAGAGGTTCGTGTCCTATCAGACTCCTTTATTTCAGGGACTGCAAGTTTTGATGGAGGAATTTTTTGAGTTTTAGATGGCATACCTTTATTTTGACTTGCCTTTGTGGGAACTTCAGCTTGCTTGTTTTGATCAGAGGAAGTATCCTTGTAAGCTCCTGCTCTCGTCCTCAAATCATGTTTATTCTTGGGTTGGATTTGAATAACTCCCTCCTTGATGTAGGAGCATCGCCAACAACAAGTGAGTGTGGGGCAAGCGCCAATGCATTTTGGCACATGATGATTTGTTTGAAATGTTTTGAAGTTTGATACGCCAAACATAAATGAAACAATTAAGAAAGGGCGTACTTGTAGATTGTAATCAGACCTTGAGCATCCTGCTCTCGTCTGAAGGAATAAGAGGCATTTATGCTAGTAAATGTAAGTAGGTAGCTTTGAATTCTTAGATTAGACAGTTTTAGGAGCCAGAGGGAAAATGGATATAGACACCCTCACTTGTATCATTGTAACATTAGCAGCATAATCAATCAAGAGAGCATAGAGAAGAAGAAATAGAAAACTGTGTAGAAGAACCCATGTACAGAAGTTCTAAGATTAATATATGAAGCTTGATTCAGACTCATGGTGTTCAAATAATTTATGTGTATGCATGATTGAATGTTATGCTCATGATTGTTTTACTCATTTTGTTATACATTTTCTTTGATGTGTGAATGTATGATTTCATGTTGATTTTATGAAATCTGAAGAAAGGGAGAGTAAAGAATGAGTTTCAATTGTTTCTTTGTCTGAGCAAGAGTTTTCCTACAAGGATTGCAGTGAAATTGTTTGCAAGGTGTGCGTTGACAAAAGTCAGAGTTCATCTCTGAGGGCTCAGGAGGGATAACATTTTTCTCATTCTCACAGAAGTGAAAATTAAGCACAGAATCCGTGCAAGGAGTGCATAGGCCGAGTGAAGTCTCAGAGTTACAACCTGAGTGAAATTGTTGAAAGACTGTTGTCGTAGAGAGTGCACAGAGTATAAGAATTCAAATACTTGGAGTGTATTTGAAGAAGTGTTGCAAGGAATGCGTGCAGGAATTTTCCCCAAAGAACTTGAGGATTTTTCAATCAAGCTCAGGAGGGATAGGATCTTCAAAGCTGTCGAAGAAAAGCTCAGGAGGTTTAGTACCTTGAAGCATTCAAAAGGGAGGTGTTGCAAAGTTGTAGAAAAGATAAGTTCCAGCGAAGGAATATCGTGTTTGCTTCGCAAGAGTCATTAAGGAGGCATTGGACGCTTGAAATTATCCATAGAGAATTTGCGAAGTCCCAAGAGCCATTGGATCATGCAGAGGAGTAGGGGAGTTACGGTTTAAAACCTTTTCATCAAGATTCGTGAGGTTACGAAAGGTGAAGTTGCGAAACTGTGAGAAAATCAGAGTCGTCCATCGGAGGAGGATAGGTGGCAGAGATCAAGGGATCTCATGAACTTGGAGGTTCGCAAGGTGAGAGCCTAAAGATTGGGTGCTCCAAGTCATGAGTGGCGAAATCGTGAGGAGCTAGGACAGCCATAGGATCTGAGCCAACAGGGGTCATTGGATCACTCATGTAATTCTCATTTCGGGGTTTCGTGGATTGAAGAGACAAAAGCTTAGCATCAGGAATCGCGAAGTCATGAAGTCCGAGAACTCCAAAAAGGTGGGAAGTTCCATTGTGGGACCATGTTAACGACGTGTCGAAATTTTGGCATTTCGGCATATCAACAGATAGGAAGTCGAGACTTTTGTCCTAAAAGTCCTGAAGTCGCGAGTTGCGATAAGGAGTAGCGAGGAGTTTGGGATCTCGGCACTTCGGGTGTCGGGATACAGAGGAAGTAGCGATTTGGGAAGCGAAGTCATGAAGTGTTGAAGTTGGGCATAAGAGACACGTGGCAGAACCACAAGGTGGGCCTGGGAAATAGACAAGCGAACACACATCACCTATTGGAAGGAGTCAACACCCTATCGACTTCTCGCATCTCGGGGATTCACAAGATAAGAACATGAAGACTCAACCCTTCGACTCGCGAAGTCGCGACTAGCGAGAACGCGAGAAGAAAAGTCAATATCACTTCTCAAGGGTTCATGAATGGAATGTGCCAAGGTTGGACATTGAAACTCGTGAAGGTGCGAGTAGTGAGAGGTGCTAGCAGTTAAGCCTAGATGGTGGTCATGCGCGGAGGCGCTGATAGAAAGGATCCATAATCGTTTCATGATTTCAGGTCTCGTGGTATTGGAAAGGGTGAGTCAGGAGCTTCGACTCATGAACTCGTGACATCACGAGCTATGACAAGTGACTTTGGGTTAGGCCCATGGTCATAGCGCTGTGGTCACTTGGGGAGATGGGAGCTTGCGCCTAGTGTTGTTTTCACAGGGGAGCTTCTGAAAGGACCTATGGATCGATAATTTGTGATTCTAGCAAGGAATATAAAGAGTCGATTCGACTCAAGGTAGATAAAGAATGATCCTATGAGCGGATCCCAGCCCGAGGGCTGATAGCTCTACGTTAATTTGGTATCAGAGCATAGAAAGATTTATTTTCCTTCTGTAGTAGGGAAACGAAAGATTCACCATGCTACCGAGAAGAAGAGACAGGAAAACACCCTATCTGACAGAGGAGAGGGAAATGCCAAGAGAAAGGGGTAGGCAGGTGCCAAATCTAGCCATGTAAAGAGAGATGCATGACATACGTGCTAGAATTGAGGACATGGAGACAACACAGAGGCGCACAATTGGTGTTGGGGATCTCAGTGATTCCAAAAGTGAAAATGAAGCTAGACATGAAGAAGATGAAGTTACAACAGAGAATGCAACAAACGAATGCCTACTTAGGGTTGTTGCAAGAATGAGTGCCAGGGAAAAAATGGACATTCTATTATATGAGGGAAACCTGGATGCTGAAGAGATTCTAGACTGGATTAGATCTCTGGACACATATTTTGACTATGAATATGTTGAGGAAGACAAAAAGGTCAAACATGTTGTCACAATATTGAAAGGACATGCAGCATTGTGGTGGGATTGTTGGACAACTGAGAGGGGGGGTGAATCAGTTGTTACCGTGCTTAAACAATTATGCTTCTTCTAAAATATTTACAAGGCACTCAATGATGATCACAATAATGTAGAGAAATAAACAAAGGCACATTCAATATCAATCACATATATGAGAAAGACAAAGACAAATAATTCTTGAGGAAACCCATACAGGGTAAAAACCTCCTTTTCTTTATATGATAAGTATTATCTACATTCTTTACATTATCATACATATGAGAACTAACTCATTGTGAGGCTACAACCTCTATTTTTGCAAGCTGAAACTTGTTGAGAGCACCAACTCTCTGTTTTCTCTAGCACCAACTAGAAGGAAGCACCAACTCCCTGGTTTCTCTAGCACCAACTAGAAGGAAGTACCAACTCCTTGATTTCTCTAGCACCAACTAGAAGGAAGCACCAACTCCCTGTGTTCAAGCACCCACTTGAACCTTTGAGGACGCCAGTCCTCCCTAGCACCTCCCAACCACCCTGAATAATAAATTCTTTGTTACTGAAACTTATTACAGCGATATAAAATTAGTCAATGGCTTACCAGCCCTGTTGTTGTTCTGTTATGTTGCTCCGCCTTATCTGCATCAGTGTCTTATTCATCCCCTTTCACTTTCTGTTCTTCTCCCATTTATACTCTCTACACCATATCCCTTTGATGAAAACTTCCTATAGCATGCATCTTTACTCCTGCGCTCTGCCTCCTTGCTCACCCTTGAATCCTCCCCACAACAACAACCTCATCTCTTCTTTGTTGCACCTTCTTATAGTCTTTGTTGTCTTTGTGCATGCAATATTCGCAATGCTTCTACATGCTCACTCTGCGCCAAATTCCTCCACAACTCGAGTGCTTTGTTTGATCATCATCGTGACTCTTCATCTTCTCTGGTGGTTCACCCCGCGTTTCCAACATCACTGTATGTTATACCGAGATTCCTCAGCCTCTCTGGTAGTTTGAGACTCTTCGTCTTCTCTGTGACAGTCGAACTCACCTTCTTTGTTTCAGTTACAGGCCTCAATTCTCATCAGCTATCAATCGCCTCCATGAACATATTCATCCCTCGCAGAGACTCTTCACCTCCTCTGTCAGTCATCCCGAAGTGTCTTCGAGTCCTCTAGAAGAAACCATCAGTGGTTTCTGGCAGTTACACTGTATCGTGCTACAGAATCCCTCTGATCTTTGTTCACATTCACCTGCACCCTTGGATGGGCTTCATGAGATGTTGCATTCATTTCCTCATTTTTGTGGCCAAACTTAGCACCTCTAGCTTCTACCTCCATCTTCCATCGATGTGACCAAGCGCTTATGATTAAAGTTATTTTTGCGAATTCATGTTTCGTGAATCTGGAGATGAGGCATCTCGACTCTCCAAGTCGCGATCTCTGAAACCCCAAAATGGAGCTAATCTGGACTGACTCCTTCCCTTCTCGTGATCAAGGGCTATGACCACAACCTTATGCATAAGGCTCTTTCACGATCTCGCATCTCTCTATTCCTTATATGGAGGTTCTCGTTACTCCAAGTTGTGATAGGTGAAACTCCAAGATGGAGCTGGATCAATGGTCCAGAATCTTGGTGTATTGATGGTCTAGATCTCTTCGTGAATTCGCATCTCACAGTTCCTATGATGAAGGGTCTCATCACTCCAAGTCATGATAGCTGAGACTCTGAGATGGAGTCAGATCAATGGTCAAGATAAAACCTTGATCTGACGGCTAAGATCAAACCTCAATCTGATAGCTAAGATCAAACCCCGTTCCTTTGACTTTCCAGTCAGCGACATGACAATCTTTCGCCATGTGTCCTATGGACCCAATGGTTCAGATCTTTTCATGATTTCGACACTTCACATGCCTTCTTCATGCTTGATCAATGGTCCACATTACTTGGTGATATGATGGTCAATATCTTTTCGTGAATTTGCAAATCGTGATTTTGACATTCCTGTGGTGAATGTTCTTGATGCTTCCAACTCTCGATCCGTGAAACTCCGAAAGGGTGTAAACCTATTGATGTCACACGTGTCGAATACCTACCATGTGTCACCCTGATTCGTGACTTACTATTAAAGATATTTCTTGTAAGGGGGTTAGAATGCAAAGGAATGGGTTAAAAACCCACTTACCCTAAGTTTGGGATGTAAATGCGTCCATGTTTAAATGGAAACCAAATCTGGAAGGCCAAGATTCTCACGCCCGGATTGACAGCGCACATGGAATTTTGAAGCTCCCCCACCTTCCTACCTTTAAGTGGAGGAGGGGGTCCAGAATCGAGCATGCACTTCTTCAACGGATGCGATCGAAGCGCCTGGATCAAGGGCGTGCAGGGTGATTCCGGACCCCCCCGCTCGCCCCCCCCCCCCGCCTTTCTACCTTTAAGCAGAGGGGGGGGTTCCGAAATCGAGGACGCATCTTTCCGATGGCTCTGATTAGATCACCTGGATCAACGGTGCATATGAAATCCAGACATCCTCTGTTTTTCCATGTTTAATAAACATGGGGCCCCCTCCCTATCGGGTCATCTTTCCATCTGTTCTCTACCTGACCGTGCGATGAGGCTCACTCCCTTTAGCCCTTTCCTCATCCTCCGACATCTGTCCTTCCCCCCCTCTTCTGGTCCGTGTGGTCCCTTTCCCATCTCATCATCCACTCACCACCCGCCATATGTTTTCCCCTGAAACCTCTGTCACACCTCATCACTTCATGCCTCGCCCTCATAGTTTGGGCACCACCTCCCCCGTTATGCACCCTATCCTTCGCACTGGCCTCCACGCTATTCATCGGTCCGTTCAGTTAATCCAGGTGGTCGCACGAGGGGTCTTCCACGTCGCAGAAGTGTCGAGTTGGTCGAGCCATCCTCAATCCCAATGAAGCAGTTGGTGGTGGTTAGACACCGCCTCCGCCATAATGGGAAAGTCCAGTGATGAATTAAAGGCACGTCGATTCACCCACGGAGTTGTCAGGAGTTCGATTGCGTCCATCGTAGGTGCACGATCATTCAGAGATTGTAGGTGTAGATTGTCAGAAGTCATGCAGATGCAAAGTTTTAACGCAACGTCTTGATTTTGTTGCTATTGTTGTTTTGAGTATACGTAGGCGTTTTCGTCATTTTTGTATCTATCGATGGTAGAGAAAAGCTCCCGACTGTAAAATTTTAATGATCTTTCTAGTTCTATGGTTATGAATCTGTGTTTGAGACTTCTTGTTTTATGACAAACAGTTTTCCTGCTCCGTCTATGTTTTCTTCTTATACCAGAGAGTTCATGATCGACTGAGTCGCATGAGTTGTCGCAGTTATGCTATGATAAAGGATTTACCGTTGCATTATTGTGTTCCCTGGTTTTCTTCATTTGGATGTAAGAAGATCTTTCCTTTAGATGCTTCCTCTCACAGTCTGTCAGAAACTTGATGTTTATGACAGACCTTTGCACTCTTCTCATACAAGTCTTCCCCCTGCTCACCCTTATTACAACCCACTGTTTGAAGTTTATCTAATACCTCATATGCCCATGCATGCCTAGCCTAGTTTCAGAGTTGAGACGATATTGTTCTGAGTTTCCTTCCATTTGATCATCCCTTTATAAACAAATCATGACATTAAACTGATGGGTGTCAGGCTCTTCTCCTGCTACAATCCAGGAGTGACTTACGATGCTAACATTTTTGGCGCTGTTGTCGGGGAACGAAGTTGAAGATTTTCCCCGGGATTGAATGACAACGATTAACTGATTCTGAAGGTGCATCAGATTTCAGAATTATCAAGATTGCTACTGTGCACCTGGTGACTCCACTATGACGACTCCACTGGGACAAACCTATTGGGTTAGTTGTGGCTTCTAGTGGTATACACACGTGGTCCCATCCACAACTGCCTCTATCCACACCTGAAGAAGATCCGGAGGTGATTATCAGAAAAGGGAAACCCTCCCAAGGAGAAAGATTTGTTGCAGAACCAGGTATTTCCCCACCTCCTTCAGTAAAAACTCCTTTTTTTTATTCTTAGTTTCTTGATAGACCTCCTTCAGAGGTTTCCCGTTTCCTGAATTTTGGGAGTGTTCCTGCTGAGTTTTCCCCTCCTGGTCTAGAATTGGAGGGAGAAATCCTTGTCACTCCCCTCTCCTATGAAGTTGTTCCTTGGCGTAGACCAGGGACTATAAAATATTTCCCCACTCCTGCACAAAGAGGAGCACCTGCTGACTTGAGTTCGTTATCCTTCTCCTTAAACCCTCTCTTGTTTCCCACTCCTCTTCGAGACTCATTTCTCGCAGCCCCTTCGCGAACTCCTTCTCCCCCAAGCTCTCCTCCACCTAATATTCCTATGGCTGGTGCTAATCCCCCTATGACCAGGATGGAGGCTATTATAGCTGCTAGGTATGCTCCCCTTGTGTTACCTCAGCCCTTAAATGCCCTCTCGGAATATGGCTACCTCAAGCAACTACCCAAGTTCACGGGTGAAGGGGACGTGACTACAGATGAACACCTAGAAGCCTTTTATAGTTTTACAGATGATAATTTCATCATGCATGTAGACGTATGGATGAGGATTTTTGTCCACAGTATCCAAGGAGAGGCTAGAAAATGGTTCAAGGCCCTGCCTCCTGGATCTATTGATGGGATTGAAGCACTAGACAATGCCTTTTTGAGACAATGGGGAGATAAAAAAGATTTCATGTATTATATGACAGAGTTTGGATCTTTGAAGAGAAAAGAAGGAGAGTCTGTCTCTGACTTTTCCAAGAGATTCAATAAAATGTATAGTAAAATTCCCGCGGAGATAAATCCATCAGAAGCCTTGGATAAGATCACTTATGCTAGCACTTTTGATCCTGATTTCTACCTACTACTGAGAGAGAGAAGAGCCACTACCTTGGCCCTCATGCAAGATGCAGCCGTGGAAGTAGAATCTAACATATTGGCTGTGGATCGACTCAGGAATGATGCTGATAGAAACATATCCAAGAAAAGGACTGAAGCCTCCCCATCCAGTTCCTCTCCCATGCCCCATCAAACAGATGAGATAGCCAGAGTACTAAAATCACTTTTTGCTCGGATGGAAAGGTGGGAATTAGAAGGGAAGACCATGTACAAAAACCCCCAAAATGATGATAATAGAGGTTTCAGGACACCTAATAACCATGGGCCACAGGATTTCCCAAGGGAACAAAGGGAAAAAGACAGAGAGGATCAAAGGATTCAAACCCCTCTCCAAAATAACCTAGTTACTCATGAGGAAGGAGAGGAGATAGACGAATTCGACCCTGAAATTCATTGTGTTGAGGAAGCCCCTCCTTTTCCCCATTTAACTCAGTCTGCATACGAAAAATACTTGATGAACAGTCAGATCCATGAGTTAGGAAAGGGAGAAAGGGCCGGCCACACCTCTAACAGATACAATCTCAGGTCAAGAAAGAAAGAAGGAGACTTTGACATCCAAGACCAGCCCCTCATAGAGGATAGGCCTACTAAAGTTGCAACAACCACAACTAAAGAAAATAGAGCTCAGAACTCTTTGCCAGCAGCCAAAGAACCTGTCGCTGAGGTAAGGGAAGCTCTTAAGCCTACTTCCTCTTTTAATTTTGAGAATGAAATTCAAAATATCAGGATTCMCGTCCCCATCACTGAGCTAGTTAAAAATGAAGACTTTAAAAGGTCCCTCTCTAAGTTGCTGCACTCTAAGTCCCTTCAGCCTTCCTCTGACTCAGTGAATCTTCAATATGAGAAGCCAACTGTCATCCTAGGTCCCATGGTAGAAGACAGAGATGATTCATCCCCTCCCTTCTACACCTCCCTGAATATACATGATAAAGTGTTGCATAATTGCCTCATGGATTCAGGAGCTTCCCATAACCTTATGCCCAAGATAGTCATGGAAGAACTAGGGCTAGAAGTGACCAAGGCCTATCATGATTTGTACTCTTTTGATTCAAGGAGGGTGCAATGTCTGGGAGTCATCAAGGACCTGGTGGTTTTTTTGTTTCAACTGCCCATGAAGAGTGTGGTCATGGACATTGTGGTAGTTGATGTTCCCCCCAAGTTTGGCATGTTGTTGTCAAGGTCTTGTATTAAGAGACTTGGAGTAATGTTGCAGATGGATCTCACATATGCCACCATCCCAGTTTTTGGACGGGAACATAGGAGATTGTACAGAGAATCCCAGCTAGCCTATATTGTCAATGATGAAGAAAACCCCACTAATCACCCCATCTTTGCACTTGACACTGATTTAGGGTCTAGTTTGTTACAGATCACCGAAACTCTTGAGGCCCCTTTACAGATCAGAAAGCATCCCATTCTTGATAAGGAGATACCTCCTCCAATCACCTCTGTTTGGAATACGTTCTTTGATGGAGCTTCCTCCAGTATAGGTGCAGGTGCCAGAGTGGTTTTCATATCGCCCGGTCGGGAGACCATATCTTTGTCATACAAGCTGGAATTCGAAATCACCAACAATGTGGCCAAATATGAAGCTCTTGTTCTAGGTATGAGGGCTGCAAAAGAGATGGGAATAAAGGAAATGGTTATTTTTGGGGATGCATAATTGATCATCCAAAAGGTCAAAAATATCTATCAGGCCAAGCATCCTTGGCTTAGAATCTACATAAATGAGGTATGGGACTTGATTGATAATTTCTTCTCTGCTTTCAACATTGTTTTTGTCCCAAGGGAAGATAATACCGCAGCCGACTCCCTAGCAGTCTCAGTCGGTTTGTTCAGGAGCCCCCTGCCACCAAAGATTAATGATGAGGTTGAGGTAAGATACAGGCCATCCATCCTAGACAACATAAAGAATTGGAGGGTATTCAAGGACGATCTTGAAATCGAAAAATTTCTTCAGACCGTCGATGAGTTTTCTGAATTGCACATTGATCAGGACCTTGATCCTGAAGGTGACCCCCCTTCGAAGTATTCTTGAATAAAATTGTTAATCATTAGATTATTCAACTGCCTAGCAATCACATTCCGAGGGGACTGGTCCCTTTAGAAATATTATTTGACACAAATGATGTGGCAATAAAGGGTGGTGTTTCGAATGAAGATGTTGACATAGCTGAATGCAACATTGGCACGCAGGATGAGCCTAAGTTTTTCAAATTGTCAAGTAGCCTGACCAATGAACAGAGGGTGGAATATGATGGGTTATTAAAAGAATTCACTGATATATTCGCATGGACCTATGAAGACCTCAAAACTTACGACACATCTGTCATCGAGCACAAGATCCCCCTGAAAGAAGAAGCTAAGCCATTCAGGCACAAGCTGAGACAGATAAACCCCATGTTGCTACCTATCATGGAGAAAGAAGTGAAGAAATTGTTAGATGCCCAAATCATTGTCCCCTTAAGGTATTCTGAGTGGGTAGCCAATTTGGTTCCAGTGAGAAAGAAAAGTTGAGAAATCAGACTCTGTGTTGATTTCAGGAACCTGAACAGAAGCTCAAGGAAAGATAATTATCCCCTGCCTAACATGGAACACATATTGCAGAGGGTAATTGGTGCATCTAGGATATCCATGATTGATGGCTTCTTGGGGTATAATCAAATATCAATCATGCCTAAGGACAGAGAAAAAACAACCTTCAGCACTCCTTGGGGCACATTCATGTATGCTAAAATGCCTTTTCGATTGATGAATGCAGGAGCAACATTTCAGCGAGCCATGGACATCGCATTCATCAGGGAGAAAGATCAGTTTGTAGTGATCTATTTGGATGACATCACAGTCTTCTCCAGGACAGACGAGGAGCACTGCTGCCACTTGAAAAAAGTTTTCTTAAAGTATCGGAGGTATGGCTTATCTTTAAATCCCAAAAAATCTTTGTTTGCTATGAAGGAGGGGAAGATTTTAGGCCATATAGTATCAGTAGAGGGAGTGAGAATTGACCCCAGCAGGGTAGAAGCAATTCAGACCCTGTCACCTCCCAGATCCAAGAAGGAAGTCCAGACCTTTTTGGGGAAGATTAATTTTCTGAGGAGATTCATCTCAAATTTTGCTAAACTGGTGAGACACATCACAACCATGCTCAGAAAAGGAAATGAAATGAAATGGACCGCTGAACCCAGGGAATCTTTTATCCAGATAAAAAGGGCATTGACTGAGGCACCAGTGTTGATCAGTCCTGACTATTCCAAAGATTTCCTGATTTTTTCTTTTGCTTCTTGTGATACAATAGCAGCAGTCTTATTGCAAAGAAATGATCAAGGAAGAGAGAAACCTATTGCCTTCTACAACAAGGCATTGTGAGATGCAGAACTCCGGTACGAGATCATGGAAAAACATGCCTATGCATTGGTGAAAGCTCTCAAAGATTTTAGAGTCTATGTTTTGCACTCAAAGATCACCGCGTACGTTCCTTCTGCCTCTATGAAGGACATCCTCGTACAGCCTGACATAGAAAAAAGAAGAGGTAAGTGGATTTCCAAGATCCTAGAGTTCGATCTGGAGAATAATCCCACCAAGTTGATAAAGGGGTAGGGTTTGGCCAAGTTGTTGGTTGAATCCAATTCCCATCTCATCATCCACTCACCACCCGCCATATGTTTTCCCCTGAAACCTCTGTCACACCTCATCGCTTCATGCCTCGCCCTCATAGTTTGGGTGCCACCTCCCCCATTATGCGCCCTATCCTTCGCACTGGCCTCCACGCTATTCATCGGTCCGTTCAGTTAATCCAGGTGGCTGCACGAGGGGTCTCCCACGTCATAGAAGTGCCGAGTTGGTCGGGCCATCCTCAATCCCAATGAAGCAGTTATTGAAGCAGTTGGTGGTGGTTAGACATTGCCTCCACCATAATGGGAAAGTTCGGCGATGAATTAAAGGCACGTCGATTCGCCCACGGAGCTGTCAGGAGTTCTATTGCGTCCGCCATAGGTGCACGATCATTCAAAGATTGCAGGTGCATATTGTTAGAAGTCATGCAGACGCAAAGTTTTAACACAACGTCTCAATTTTGTTGCTATTGTTGTTTTGAGTATATGTAGGCGTTTTCACCATTTTTGTATCTATCAATGGTAGATCAAAGCTCCCGACTATAAAGTTTTAATGATCTTTCTAGTTCTATGGTTATGCATCTGTGTTTGAGACTTCTTGTTTTATGACAAATAGTTTTCCTGCTCCATCTATGTTTTCATCTTATACCAGAGAGTTCATGATCGACTGAGTCGCATGAGTTGTCGCAGTTATGCTATGATAAAGGATTTACCGTTGCATTATTGTGTTCCCTGGTTTTCTGCATTTGGATGTAAGAAGATCTTGCCTTTATATGCTTCCTGTCATAGTCTGTCAGAAAGCTGATGTTTATGACAGACCTTTGCACTCTTCTCATACAAGTCTTCCCCCTGCTCACCCTTATTACAACCCACTGTTTGAAGTTTATCTAAGACCTCATCTGCCCATGCATGCCTGGCCTAGTTTCAGAGTTGAGACAATATTGTTCTGAGTTTCCTTCCATTTGATCATCCCTTTATAAAAAAATCATGACATTAAACTGATGGGTGTCGGGCTCTTCTCCTGCTGCAATCCAGGAGTGACTTCCGACACTAACACTTACATGTGCTTGAAATTTTGAATCAGTCTGACACTTGTCATTACCTAGTTGTGCCATGTGTTCCTAGATGATGTGGTTTGCTGACGTGAGTCGGATCGACGGTCCAGATCATATCTTGATTTGACGGCTGCGATTAAATCTCAATATCGCATATCACGATTTCAGGATTCCTGTGGTTTTTATTCTTTGACATCTTCAACTCTCGATCCATGAAACTCCGATAGGGAGTCAGATCATCAGTCCACATAACCCCCTGAGATGGACGGTCCTCCTGCTTTCGAGATTTTGTGAGCCCTCTACTCCTTGCACTTTAAAGATCGTCCAGGTTCTCCTCGATCCAACGATGGTCGGACCCTGTGCTCAGATCTAACGTCTGAGATCTGTCCTCCTGTTTAGCGCTCTTCTTGCCTATATTCTGATCTGACAGCCCTCATTCTTTCAGGAATTTTGAATGATATCCAATGATCAGAAATTCTTCTTGGGCCTTCGATCATTTTGTCAATGTTGCGTTGCCTTCGATCATTCGATCTTCTTGGACTTATCTTCTATTTTCCTATTGATCATCGTTGTTGTACTCAATCCATCATCACTGTTGTACTTGCCATCAATGACAAGCATATGCTGCCTGTTAAACATTTTCCAACAATCTCCCCCTTTGGTATTGATGGAAACTAAGGCACCCAAATTCTTTTCTCCCCCTTTGACATCAATGTCAAAGAAGAGGCATGCTCCCCCTGAGCTATTGCAATAATTTTAGGAGGCATTAGATATTCAAACAATACAAATCTCCCCCTAACAAGATGGACTCTTTT
>ML777458.1:1255337-1276532 GCA_009831015.1 Picea engelmannii | reverse complement strand
CAGTTGTAATTGAGCTTAAACAATTTTAAGTCTATTAAAACATTATTAATCTTTCTTCAAGTGATCATCAACAATATACAGCATATGGACAGTAAAAGTAAAGAGCATCAGTCACACATAAGGTATACACAGAGACATATTTTCATGAGGAAACCGATAAAGGGAGAAAACCTCTTCTTCTTCGAAATGATAGGCAATCTTTTAAGTTTTGTACATCATCTATAATTGAGCACCAAATCAATGTGAAGGTGCTACCTCTATTTTACAAGCTACAACTTGTTTGAGAGCACCAACTCTCTGGTTTCTCTAGCACCCACTAGAAGGAAGAACCAACTCCCTTAATGTTCCAGCACCAACTGGATGGAAGCACCAACTTCCAGTTACACAGGCTCCAACCTGTATAACAGAGAACACTTGTTCTCCCTTGCACCACCCTGACACCCTGGTTTCTCTGGCTGCAACCAGATGGAAGCTACAACTTCCTGTCTTCAAGCTCTCACTTGAACCTATGAGGACAACAGTCCTCCCGAGCACCTCCCAACCTCCCTAGAATATGAATGAATAAATAAACAATCAACTACGCAGATAAATCAATTCTTACCAATCTTTCTTTGTTCTATAAATCTGGTCTTCTTCTAATTGTTCTGCAGTTCTTCTCTTCCTTTGTTTGTTCAGCAGGTCTTCTCTGCATCAACTTGTTCTATCATTCTGCTCTACTTCAACTTGTTCTGTTATTCTTCTCTGCTTCAATTTTTCTTCATCATCTATTACTCTTCTCTAAGTTTCATCTCACATTGTGCATATTCTCAATCTCACACTGCACATTCTATGATTTTCCCTTTCTTACAGTTTCATTCATTTTTCATACAGAACAACCAACCTCACACAGTCTGTCTCATTCTTTGCCTCTCTATGTCGCGATTCGCGAAACTCTGATATGGATTTAGATCAACAGTCCAGATCTGATCTTGATTTAACGACTGAGATTGAATCGTGATTTTGCATATCGTGATTTCGACATTCTTGTTGCAATGTTTTCTTTGCCTCTCCATGTTGCGATTAGCGAAACTCCAATATGGAGTTAGATCAATGGTCCATATCTGATATTGATTTAACGGCTACGATTGAATCACGATTTCGGCATTCTTTATGTTCAGTGTTTTTGTCACTTCAAAGTCCCGATCCACGAAAATTTGTAATGGAGTCGGATCAACGGTCCAGATCTGATCTTGATTTAATGGTTTTGATTGAATCGTGATTTCGCATATCGCGATTTCGACATTCTTAATGTTCAGTGTTTTTGTCACTTCAAAGTCCCGATCCATGAAAATCCATAATGGATTCGGATCAACGGTTCATATCACATCTTGATATGACGGCTCAGATTAAATCATGATTTCACATATCACAATTTTGAGATTCCTGTGGTTGATATTACTTGACATCTCCAACTCTCGATCCGCGAAACTCCGACATGGACTGGAATCAATGGTCCAGATTCAACCTTGATCTGATGGTTCAGATTAAATCGCAATTTCAAGAGGTTAGGGAACCCTATTCCTTTGATTCTCCAGTTAGCGAAATGATGATATATCCCCACACGTGTCCTACCCATAAATGGACGGTCCTCCTTCTTTTAGAATTTTGTACACATGCTTCTCCTTGTACTTTAAAAAGCGTGCAAGTTCTCCTTGATCCAACGATTGTCGGGTCCTGCGCTTGGATCTAACATCTGAGATCTATCCTCCTCTTCAGTGCTCTTCTTGTCTACATTCAGATCTGACGACCCTCGTTCTTTCGGGAATTTTGAATGAGATCCAACGATCAAAAATTCTTCTCAAACTTTATGGGCCTTCGATCATTCGATCAATGTTGCGTTTCCTTTGATGATTCGATAAATGTTGCGTTGCCTTTGATCATTCGATCAATGTTGCATTGCCTTTGATCATTCGATCTTCCTGAACTTATCTTTTGTTTTCCTGTCTGTTACAAACTTCCTATACTCATGCCATCTTCATTGTTGTACTTGCCATCAATGACAAGCATTCACTGTCTATTAAATATTTTCCATTCGTTGTTTGTTAAATATTTGCCAACAACTCCCACAGTTTGCAAATAAAACAAATATTCACCAAAGAATTATCTGTTTGACAGGTTGCATATAAGTGAAAAGAAGTTAGACAATAGTTGAATGGAAATGAAATGTACATTGCAAAAACCAAAAATGGTATTCAAGACAAGAATAAAAACACATAAATATTTGAAAAAAACATTGTCATCAAGAGTATGTTCACCAGGTAGAGATATTTAAGCCATGCATAGAACAGGTCAAACCAATATGATGTATTGCTATTCTTTTCCCAAAAATCCGACCCTTACAATATCCAAAAGCTAACTATTTAAAAGAGTTGCAGAGGCTCTCATCCATAGGGGACTGAGACCTAAATTCAGATAAATGTTCATAAAACAAATTCTTAACTTCACTAAGACACTGGACTTAATCAACAAGAGTGGTTCTTATCACACATAGAAGAACACTCCTATATCTAATCTAAGAAATGCGGGAATTAATCAACTAAAAAATACTAATATCTCTGAGACAGAAACTGATGCATGCACTGGAGGAACTAAATTGGCAGAAAATAGGCCTCAGAGTGACAAAGAAGATCTCTATGTTGAATGATGGCATGTCTGCGAGCTGTTGGAGGCCACTGGAGACAACTGGTTACATGAGTAGAGTCTGTTGAAGTGTTATAGAACTAATCTATGTCGAACTATGACTGAAACTTAACTCTCTGTCTACACCTAGGATTTCGGAAGCTAAGTGCACTCTGTCTCGACTGTAACTAGCCCTTCTTCTCTCTTTCTCTGTGATAAACTGGTCATGAACAGGAATACGTGGTGGCAGGCATCCAATATGAAGGTGGGATGAGTGGATGAGAGGGTAGATGGCATGTGAGGACAGATGTCAAAACATGAGAGGAGGTGTGAATATGATGGAGGTATCAGGAGTATGGAGTTAGCGACGTGTAGTGAGGGATATAGGTGTCGAGTCTGGAGAGGGATGGTATGTACACATGACTGTGAGTGGAATGAGTGAAGGTGATGTGGAGGTGACACAATTATTTGATGTCATTTAACCACATGATTGTGGGAGTTTTTGAGGGTGGTTTGGATCCATACCACCTTTGGTCCTGCAATCCACCACATGCTACCACGTGCCCTTCCAACAATACCATGGCTCTAATTGTGGGAACGCTCTAGAAAATTAACATCTGGGTATCTTGCATCCCTGCATTGGAGTATAGTCGTCAATTTGATTATGATCTGTGATCCAGGTGATATTTACCTGTTGCAAGGATCAATGGTTCTCATCGACTTGAGATCAATGATCTAGATTCACTTCGTAATTTTGGGCTTTAGGTGTCTTGAATGTGAAACATGAAAAATATCCTGGAGGAAAATCTTCGAAGTGAATGATCTGTCGCCATGTGTCGTGACCAATGAATGGTCCAGATTCTCTTCAAAAATCTGGGTTTCGGGAGTTTCAAATGTTGGGCATGAAAAAATACTGGAGGAAAATCATCAGAGTGATGTGGTGGCCTGACGTCATATGATGTCATGGATGCTTATGTGTCATGGATGCTTACATGTCACGTGGAAATGGGTGAATGTCACATCCAAAAGACCTGGAATGAATGCCATGTTTCATGACTGATGAGTGCCATGTGTCATGGTCGATGAGTGCCACATGTCTTTGTTGATGGACAGTCCATATTTATTTTAGGTCTTCGGGAGTGCTTCACTTACTCAACTCTGTTGTTCCCTCCCATAGTGACGTGGATGTGAAGTGATGTAGTGACCTGATGGAACATATTTGAAGAGGGAGATCTATCACCACGTGTCGTGATCAATGAACGGTCTAGATTCTCTTCGAAATTCTAGGTTTTGGGAGTTTCAAATGTGAAGCATGAAAAATATCCCAAAGGAAAATCTCTGAAGCGAATGATATACTGTTGCATGTCACTGCTGATGGATGGTCTAGATTCACTTTGGGTTTTCGTAATTTCGGGCTTTTGGAGTTTCGAATGTGAAGCATGAAAATGTCCCAGAGGAAAATCTCTAAAGGGAAAAATCTTCTACCATGTGTGCCCTCTTATGGATGGTTCATATTCGCTTCGGGTCTTCAAATCTATGGGACTTTGGCTCTTCGGGACTTCAGGTCTTTGGCTCTTCGGGACTTCGTCTCTTCATCTCCTCAGCTTTTTTAGACTTAGAGGCTTCATATGTTCGGCTACTTCGACACCTTGGGAGTTTTTGGATGTAAAGTATGAAAATCTCTCGAAGTGATGATCTTGCTAAGGGATTAACTAATTCTTGTCACTAAATAACTCGAAATTAAGCCGTGTTAAATATTTTGGGATTTTGGGACCGCAGATAATTATTGATGTTAAACTTCATGCAATTTTGTACCCCCGAATGGCCAAGAGTTGTTGATCTGATTGTCCTGATAGATCTTTACCGTTGACAACTTACCCTATTCGTTTTGACAATCCTGGCCCGAAAATGACCATTCTAAACTGCTGCATTCATTCACAGGTGTTTCATGTGCATATAAAAACTTGGTCGACCTGTTGTGACCTCAATCAATGGAAAACGTGATGAAAAGCATTCTGAACTGAATATGACATGCATTTTATCCTTCAAGAAAAACAGGAACAAAAATGCACAAAGAATCACACATGAAAGAAATGAATGAAAACCAAGTCACTCAAAAAATCGAAAACTGAATTAACCAACCTGAAGAGGAAAAATTGATGAAGGTATAGGGAAAAGAGAAAAGAGAGGCAGGGGTGCAGACCTAGGTTACAACATTTTACTCCAACTGGGAATAGCTTGTCCCTTCGAGGTGCTAAGAAATGTAGATCGATGCCTTGATATTAAATAACTTATCTTACCTTCCATCACTTACCTTTTCTTCCATTTGACATCCTTGTGTGTCTGCTACTGTCCCTCAGTATTGCTTTTTATTGAACTGGAAAAGATGAAACTACACCCCAATTCCTTGTTGGGATATGGAGTCTCTAGTCTCACACAACTAACTAATCAAAAGCAACAATAAAGGAAAGCATGTATGGTACAAGAGGGACCTTCCCCCATCCTCAAACAAAATAGTGTTTCAGGAAGTGCCCATTTACGGGGCCTCCAAAGATCTCTGTATCATCTAGGTTTTGTAGGATAAATGTGGTGTTGTTAAGAACTTCAACCACTTTAAAAGGGCCAAACCAGAGGTTGTCAAATTTTCCATGCTTGGAATTTTCATCCCTTCGAGCATCCAACCTCAAGACCAGGTCACCTTTCTGAAAAATCTCCTTATTGGTTTTCTTGTCAAAGATTGACTTGATCTTGTTCTGATATGTTTTTGTCCTTTGCTTTAGTGCTTCTCTTTTTTTTTGAACTTCTATAATATGGAATATTCTCCTTTGGATGTCATTGGGTTCCTCAATATTCTCCTGCAATAATTGTAGGACTGGTATACCAAGACAAGTGGGAAAAACAATGCCTATGCCATAAACAAGATGGAATGGTGAGGTTCCCAAAGACTTCTTAGTGTTGATTATGTCATCCCACTAAGCATACTTAATTTTGGAGTCCCAGGATTTCTTGTTATCAATCATCAATTTTTTGATAATCCTGGTGAGAGTTTTATTTGATGACTCTACCAAACCATTCCCATGAGGATAATAAGGTGTGGAATGTGTCAAAGAAATGTTATGAATTCCACAGAATTCAATCATGGCTTTGGACTTGAATGCTTGGGCATTTTCTCTTACAATCTTACTGGGGAAACAAAATTTGACAAAAATATTGGTTTCCAGGAAGTTCATGATTACCTTCTCAGTGGAATTCCTAGTGGGCATAGCCTCAATCCATTTGGTGAAGTAGTCGGTGGCAGTGAGGATCCACTTTTGTTGTCCACTATAGGGTGGATTTATCTCTCCGATGAAGTCTAACCCCCATTGTTGGAATGTACCACTAGCAATTATAGGTTTTAGGGGTAGTGATAGTAACTTTTGTTTCCCTGCAAACATATGGAATTCATTCAAGGCCCTAACAGTAGCAAAAACATCAGAGAAAAGGGTGGACCAATAATATCCTTCCCTAGGTATTTTGAGAGTTGTGGCCTTCCAATGTTGGCGTCCTCCAAATACTCCTCTGTGCATTTCTGATGTGACCTGTTTGGCTTCATTTTCATCAAGTCATTTTAACAGGATGCCAACAAGATCTCTCCAATATAGGTTCTGGTTTGAGATGCAGAATTTGATGGCTTTCAATTTGAGAGACCTAGCCTTTGTCTTTTTCACATCTGGTGGACACTAAAAATGTTGTAAAAAATAGATGATATTTTTATACCAACGTGAAGAGGAGTAGTTTTAAAATACTTGTAAGTTGTCTTGTCTAGGCTATATGATGGGTGCATTTGATTGGGTGAATATTTGATGCAATTCTAGCACCTTACAATTTGATTATGATAGAAATTTGTCCAATCCTTGCCCCTTGATCAGCTTTGTGGGATTTATGTGCAGTTCATACTCCAACAGTTTGACAATCCATTTTCCTCTTTTTCCCTCACTGTCTGGCCATGCCAAAATCTCTTTGAAATTGCTGCTAGGAATAAAGGTTGTTATGCTAGACTGTAGCACATAAACCCTGAAGTCCTTGAGTGCTTTGATCAGTGTACAAGACTACTTTTTTAATATATCATACTTTATCTCAACATCTTGGAGGGATCTGCTGAAAAAGGTTATTGGTTGCTTATTCCCTTCTTCATTTTTTTGCAACAATACAACAAAAATGGTTTCCTTTGAAGCAAAGGAGAAGATGAAGAAATCTTTGTTATAGTTAGGGTTGGACAATACAGGGGCCTCAACTAAATCTTTCTTGATTTTTTGAAAAGATGATTTTTCCTCCAAGGAACACTTTATCACAACATATTTCTTCAACATGTTAGTAATAGGCTTCATAATTTCAGCAAAATTTGGCACAAAACGTCTGAGGAAGTTTATCTTACCAATAAAATACTGAACAACCTTCTTATTTCTGGGGATATCAATCTCTTGAATGGCACAAACCCTCTTTGGATCAATATTTATACCTCCTGCTGATATGATGTGTCCCAGGAGATTTCCTTCTGGCATGGAAAGGTGAGACTTTCTAAGATTCAGAGAGATTCCATATCTCCTACATTTCTTGAAAACTTTCTCTAGGTGATGCAAATGTTCATCATCATACTTGGAGAAAATGGTTATGTCATCCAAGTATATAACCATAGATTTATCTTTCTCCCCCACAAAAGCTATGTCCATGGCCCTCTGAAAAGTTTCCCGTGCATTCATTATCCCAAAGGGAATCTTGTCATACATGAATGTTCCCCATGGGGTAGTGAATGTTGTTTTTTCTTTATCCTCTTCACAAACTGCTATGTAGTTGTAACCTAAGTATCCATCTAACAAGGAAATTCTATGTGCACCTACCACCCTCTGTAAAATATGATCCATCTTGGGGAGGGGATAATTGTCCTTAAAAGAAAACTTGTTGAGATTTATAAAGTCAACACACAAGTATATCTCCACTTTTCTTCCTTACAGGTACTAAGTTGGCCACCCAGTTTGAATACCTCAGTGGTACAATAATATTGGCACCCAATATTTTTTTCAACTCTTTCTCAATTATGGACATTAACATGGGATTAAATTGTCAAATCTTCTGCTTGAATGGTTTGGAGCCAATATTTAGGGGAATCTTATGCTAGATGATGTCAATGCCAAATGTATTCAAATCTTCATAGGACCATGCAAATGTATCAACAATATTTTTAATGAGACTAACATACCGGTCTTTTTGTTATGCAACTAATGCTTTGGACAACTTGATGATCTTGGGATTCTCATTGATCCCAATATTGCAATCTGTCACCTCTTCTTATTGATCTTTAATGGTAGCCCCTTTGTAAACATCATTACTGTCAAACAACCTTTCCAATGGCACTAGTCCTCTTGGAATGTGGTTGGTTTTCATCTTCACAATATCATGACCAGCCACTGTCTTCAGCAGATGGGATGATTGTTGATCTTCCAATTCCTCATTTTCTCCTCCTTGACTTTCTTGATCAATTAAGATATTGGAGAATTCATCAATAGTGTACAAAAATCTCAGTAGCTCCAGATCATCACTAAAGACCTTCCAGTGCTTCACGTTGTCTGTTATGGTTGTTTTATGTCTTATCTCCACCAGATATTTGATATTTGGGCCAATGGGAGGTCTGAAAGTGATGGTAGAAAAGGCCAAAGAATATTCCTTCTGATTCTGTTCTCTGAGAATGAAAGAAATGTTAAATTCCAGAAAGAAATGATCAATCATATCCCATACCTCATTTATGTATTGCTTGAGCCTCTATTGCTTAGCCTGATAGATGTTCCTTACTTGGTTGATGATTAACTCAGAATCACCAAAATCTACTACACAATCAATGACCATGTCTTTGGAAGCCCTCAATCCCAATACCAGAGCTTCATATTCAACTATATTATTAGTAGTTTCAAACTCCAACTTGTAAGAGAGGGTTATTACTTCTTCTGAATGGGAAATGAGGATAATACCTGCACCAGATCCTTCTTTTGATGAAGAACCATTGAAATACATCTTCCATACTTTTTCTGAATAACCTGTCAATGACTGATATCTATGTTGGCTAATTGGCATTTCAGGTTCATCATCGTTTAAGTGGAAGATAGATGAGCCAATATCATCCTCAACAACATAAATTGGGTGATTTCTAGGGTTCTGATGGTCACTAAAAATGTAGGCTAACCTTACCTCTCTATATAGCCTCCTATGTTCTCCTCAAAACACAAGAATGGTGGCATAAGTGAGGTCCATTTGTCATGATCCTCCAACCTTCTTAGCCCACATTCTGAATAAAAGCATACCAAACTTTGGGGGAATGTCTGCTACAACAATGTACATCACTACAATTTTCATGGGAAATTGTGCTAGAGAAACCACCATATCCTTTATCAATCCCATACATTTTACTTTCTTAGAATCAAAGGAATACAAGTCTTGGTAAGGCTTGGTAATATCCAGTCCTAGTTCTTCCATAACAACTTTGAGAATGACATTGTGGGAGGATTTTGAGTCCATAAGGCAGTTATGCAGGATCTTGTTGTGGACATTCAAAGATATATATAATGGAGGAGAAGCATCAGAGCCACTTCAATGTGTGGACCCATGGTAATGGATGGGTTTTCATCCTACAGACTAATGACATCATAAGATATACTATAAGGAGTTGGCTACAAAACTTTCATGATGGATTTTTTGAAAGGTTCAATTTTTAACAATTCTATCAGAGGCACATGGATTTTGATCTTGCTCAGCTTATGTTCTAAGATGAAAGAGGTTGGTGGCCTATTAGACTCCTTTATTTCAGGGACTGCAGGTTTTGATAGAGGAAGCTCCTGAGTTTTAGATGACATACCTATATTTGGACTTGGCTTTGTGGGAACTTCAACTTTCTTGTTTTGATCAGAGGTAGTAGCCTTGGAAGATCCTTCTCTCATCCTCAAATCATATTTCTTCTTGGGTTGGCTTTGAATAACTCCCTCCTCTTCTATCTGATCATCAAATTGATTTGACAGTTGTGCTACCTCATATTCTTGTTGTGTTAAATGACTGGTATAATAATATGTTTCATTGGAAAGAGCAGTAGTATCATCCACACCATCATTGTCTGCATCCATATCCTCAATATGATTATTTTGGAAAGGAGGTAATACCCTTTGATCATCAACGTTTCTTGTCTCTCTCTGCATTATTGGAGGGGCATCATTAGGCCTCCTAAACTGATTTTGATTTCTATACCCACCCCCTTGAAATTTTTTGTTTGGTTGTTTGGATTCCCATTTTAGCTTAGATATTTCAGAAGTTAGATCTTTCAAGGTTTTTGTCATTTCCTCAAGTTTGGGATTAGATGTGGCTGAATTAGAGGAGTTAGGGGTATCCTCTCTCTATTTTTTCTTCTCTTTATCAGATCTAGTCTTTAGTCTGTCTGATGCCAAAATATTAGATTCAAATTCAATGGTTGCTTCTTGCATGGACAATAGTGTGGTTGATCTTATATCTCTTAGGAGGAGGGAGAACTCTACATCAAATGCATTGGCATAGGTGACTTTGGGGCTTCGATTGTTTGGCTACTTCGACACCTTGGGAGTTTCTGGATGTAAAGTATGAAAATCTCCTGAAGTGATGATCTTGCAAAGTGATTAGTCGGTTCTTATCACTAAATAACTTGATTTTAAGTCGTGTTAAATATTTTGGGAGTTTGGGACTATGGATAATTCTTGATGTTAAACTCCGCGTGATTTTGTACCCTCGAATGGTCGAGATACATTGATCCGATTGGCCTGATGGATCTTTACCATTGACAACTTACCTTGTTCGTTCATTTTGACAATCCTGGCCCGAAAATGACCATTTTGAAATGTTGTGTTCATCCACAGGCGTTTCCTGTGCATAAAAAAAACTTGGTCGACCTACTGTGAGCTCAATCAATGGAAAACGTGATGACAAACATTTTGAACCGAATGCGACATGTATTTTATCCTTCAGGAAAAATAAGAACATAAATGCGCAAAGACTCAAACATGAAAGAAACAAAGAAAAACCAAGTCACCCAAAAAATGGGAAACTGACTTGACCAACCCGAAGAGGAAAAATTGATGAAGGTATAGGGAAAAGAGAAAAGAGTGGCAGGGGTGCAGACCTAAGTTACAACAAGTTGTACCGCTAACAAACACATCCTCCTTTGTCACACACACAAGACACTGAATGAAAGGAATGGAAATACCTTAGTAGAAATGGGATGCACCTTCCATGCACCCTCCTAAAGGCATGAGCTTCTAGCCAAAAAACCCAAAAGGTAGAACATTTAGCCAAGGCCATTTTGATTTATGAAGCCATTAATGACTCTCCCTCTATCATGAAAAAGGGACATGATAGTTGAACGATTCCTTGATTCATATAAAAATGTGTTTCCCTCTCGAGCTTTGCATTGTATCTCTCATTGTTGGATCTGGAACATGTATCAAGTTAGTTTAGTTTGGGTGGAAAAGGTAGATTTTGGTCTCAATATGGTGTGTCAAAGGGGAAGATCTAAGCAAGTCATAGGTGACCACAATCCTCCTGGAGAAAACAACATCGGTTCTGGAAGTAAGCGACAAAGGTATGAAAATTCTCTGCAGGTTCCAGATTCCATCAATGATCAAAACAGTGAGCACTCTACGAGTGGTTCAATGATCAAAACATTGACCACTATACCAAAGTTTGGGGATGCAAGTTTGAATGGTTCGATGGCTGAGGTAACTCTTTGGGGTTTGGTATGATTTAATTTCCTATTTCATCGTCTTCCTCATGAACCCCTCAACCCTCCCCCAACAGGTACAATGAGCCACAATGCATGGGACCACTCATCCAACTCTCCCTACCCCTCTTTCAATGTGAAAAATCAGCGAGTTCATGCTCCCTTTGGTAGCCTTGAGCATCTGATTTTCGAGGTCCACAATGAGTTAGCTGACCTCAAATTCAGAATTAATCTTTTGAACCATTGAGTTTCCATGATTGTGGAAACGTGAGACACTCTAGGGGATCAACAAATCAAGCTTGATTTATAAGCTCAAGATATAACATGTTTGCAAAGTCCCATTCTCATTCCTTTGGGTGGGAAAGATGACACCTCGAGTGGAGGCCAGGTTCAATTTTCTATTTATATGTTTTTGTTTTAGAGGTTAGTACATCACTTTAGTTTTGTATTATTGGCTATATTACTCTCAACCAATGCCACCAATTTTATCTTTTTTGGCCTTGCGAGGTAAGTTAATCTTGATATTGTAACGGTGCCAAGTTGGATTCCATATTTGACAAATCAACATTCTATAGAGATAGTAATTGAAAGTAAAAAAATTCTTATGGTTAAAGCATTTGAATGGTGGGAGGGGTATTTGAAATTCCATCCGTTCTCAACATGGAGTTGATAAGTGGCATATATGTAACAAACATATATCCATATTAACTTCCAATCTAGAGACATCAAATTTCTCTAGATGAATTTTTTTTAGAATACTAAACTTGAAGAGATGTTTGCATATCTAAGAATTTGATGCCTCTTGTTGCATGATAGATCCACAATTAAGATGAATCTCAGCTAGTAATAAATATAAAATGTTATATAGTCATATTTTTTCTATATGTTAACAAAATAAGATGAAATGAACAAAGGAATTAATTTCCCATTTATAATTTGAAAGTATTTTAATAAAATAAATACATAATATTAATAATTAGGTTGATAGACTACACCTATTGGAATTGGTGAATTAATGGCATTTTAATCATAGATGAGCTTTTAATGGCCACGATTTCCTTTGTTCAGAATATTCTTCATCATCACAGTAAATTAAAATGAAAGGCTCTAATTTCATGCACTAACTTCCTTCCATGACAAAATATGTCAGTTGGTCATTAAATTGGGTGATTAAGGTGATTCAGGTGTTTTCTACTTTCCTTTATTTTTTTGGTTTTTTAATTGTGATTTAGTTTTTCTCTGCATTTAAATTTTTTTACTAGGTACAGTGTGGCTTCGCTTACTAGTTGCACGGTGCATGGAGTGCCTTGGGTAAGTGGGGAGACTTCAGTTCAACTTTCTTTACTAGTTGTGAAATGTCGTGGGTGACTCTCACCATGTGATATTAACAGTGTGTTTTCACATTTAAATTAATCAAGTGTTTTAACTTGTTTCATTTTACTTTCTGATTGGTGCATCAATGGTGCATTTTACTTCTTGTGTGCATCAATTGATGTGTTTTTCTTTGTGCATTTTACTTAAGAAAAAATATTTTTTCATTTGCTAACAAACATTTACTAACTTGTGTTTTTCTTTGTGCGTTTTTCTTCATGTTTTTATTCGTGTGTTCTTCTTCGTGTGTTTTTCTTCATGTTAGCATCAATCATGTAGAGAAAAAAGTTAGCAAACGTTTGTTTTTTCTTTTAATTAGATATAGTTATATGTAGTGATATGATCCTTAACATATGTTAGCATCGTCATTTTTTCAGTTAGAGTCAGTCTTAGTCGAGTCAAAGTATGTGTGTCAAAGCATGTGAGGTCATGTACTGAAAAGCAAAAGAGTCGAAGTCAGCAAGTGGTCGATTGGCCCTTGGAGTCGGGAAGGGATTTTAGAACCAAAACATGTGTAACAGGTAAAGGTATTTTCCCAAAAAGTTGTTAGAAAAACAAGACCGTGGAGCAATAAAATAAAACAAATGTAGAAACAAAACACAAAAGATACACAATACAATAGATACACAGATTTACGTGGTTCACCCAGTGTGGGCTATGTCCACCAGAGAAATTTCCAGGTCCTTCCTTTATTATTATCTAGCATATGAAGGGATACAACCTACATCAAACCCACTGTAACTTCCTCTTATTTCTCTCACAGTCTTCTATCTTAGATTACAATATTCGCCATCATACATAGCCGCAATACATTTCCCTCATAAAAGAGGGTTGCCTTCTAGGGAAAAAAACCCTAACATAATCTCTATCGTTAGATCTGTGACCTTATAATGAATGGTCTAGATTTACAATGAAATTACAATATACATTTACAAGGCATTTTTTCCTTCGGGGGCTTCGCCCCCGAACCCCCGCTTTCCCCCAGACCCCCCCTCTGCACTCCCCTGCGTGGAAGAGTGTACATACTTATGGGGTGTAAATACTTCATGGATTATAAACACGGCTGAAAGTAAAAGACCTTTGAATCAGGAAGATAATCAGGCTCCACAACCAACAATCTCCCACTTGGAGACTGATGTCAACAACTCCACCACTGTTGTATATGTTGGACTCTGAACCTTCTTGGACCTGGTAAATTTCTCATATTCATCTTCATTCTTGAAGACCAACTGAAATTGAGCAGGAACTCAATTTCTCTCTGGTTACTCCCTTTGTTAACATGTCTGCAGGATTCTGGCTAGTGTGTATCTTTTCCAACTTCAAATGTCCATCTTCCAAGGTGGATCGTATGAAGTGGTACCTAAAATATATATGCTTAGTCTTTGAATGGAAGGCTGAGTTCTTTGCAAGATGAATTGCACTCTCACTATCACAGTACAACCTGCTATTCTCCTACTTCTTTCCCAATTCCTCCATAAACCTTTGTAACCAAATCATCTCTTTACTAGCCTCTGTAGCAGCAACATACTCTGCCTCTATTTTTGAAAGTGCAACAACCTTTTGTAGTTTTGAAATCCAACTTACTGTTGTTCAACCTATAGTAAAAACATACCCTGTGGTGCTCCTCCTGCTATCTTTATCACCTACCATATCTGAATCAACATATCCCTGTAGAAAAGTGTCTGAACCTCCAAAACATAATGCATGAGTAGAATTACCTCTCAAATACCTGAGAATCCACTTTACTGCCTCCCAATGTTCTTTACCTGGATTGTTCATATACCTGCTCACAACTCCCACTGCATGTGCAATATATGGTCTTGTGCAAACCATTTCATACATCAAGTTGGCAACTGTTGATGAATAAGGTACCCTGGACATGTATTCTATCTCCTCCTGTGTCTTGGGCCACATTTCCTTAGTTAATTTGAAATGGTTGGCCAAAGGTGTACTAACTGGTTTTGCATTCTACATTCTAAACCTCTCCAACACCTTCTCTATGTACTCACCCTGAGACAATGTCAATTTTCAATGTTTCTTGTCTCTTGTTATTCTCATGCCAAGGATTTTCTTTGTAGCACCCAAATCCTTCATCGCAAATGAATTGGCTAATTTCTTATTGAGCATATTTATATCCTACATATTAGACCCTACAACAAGCATGTCATCTACATACAATAGAAAGATAATATAGCTTCCATTTTCTAGCCTTTTAAAATAAACAAAGTGATCAGAATGACATCTACTATAACCCTGTTCTGTCATAAACCTGTCAAACTTCAAATACCAATGCCTTGGAGCTTGCTTTAGTCCATATAAGCTCTTCTTCAACCAGCATACCAAATTCTCCTTCCCTTTGACCTCATACCCCTGTGGCTGCTACATATAAATCTCTTCCTCCAAATCCCCATAGAGAAAAGTTGTTTTTACATCTAACTGTTCAAGATGAAAATATTCTACTTCCACAAGAATTAAAATAGTTCTAATTGAAGTCATTTTAACCACAGAAGAAAATATTTCATCAAAATCTATACCTTTCTTTTGTGCAAACCCCTTTACAACAAGTCTAGCCTTGTACCGCTATTCTCCTCCATCTTCTTCCTTCAACTTGTAAACCCATTTATTCCGCAATGCTCTTTTTCCTGCAGGCAACTGAACCAAGTCCCAAGTATGGTTATTTACCAAGGAATCCATTTCCTCTTTCATGCCTTGCTCCCACTTCCTTTTTGTGTCTACCTACATTGCCTCTTCATAACATTTCAGTTCACCAGAATCAGTCAACAATAAATAATACAATGAAGGAGAGTATCGTTCAGGGGGTATACTTAACTTGATAGATTTTCTAACAACGCTTGCAGGTGTTTGAGGTACCTGCTTCTCCTGTTGTTGTACATTTTGATTTTCTGGTTCCTTTGGAATTTCTTTTTTAGTGATCTCATCAAGCACTGTGTATTCTTGTTTTTCTTTTTCCTATTTCTTTCCCTGCAACTGATCTTTGTACATGACCTTCTCATTGAATATGACATATCTACTCCTAATGATTTTGTTATTTTCATAATCTCATAAGCGATAACCAAAATCATTAACACCATATCCAATAAAGGTACACTTTTTGGATTTTGCCTCAAGCTTTGTTCTATTTTCTTTATCAATATGGACAAATACCTCACAACCGAAAGTTTTCAAAAAATAATAGTTTACCTTTTTTCCTGTCCATTCCTCCTCTGGAATTATACCATCCAAAGAGATTGAAGGTCCTCTGTTTATTAAGTAAACAATAGTATCTACAACATCTACCCAAAACTGTAAGGAAAACCAACATGCAACCTCATACTCCTTGCACACTCCATGATTGTCCTGTTCATCCTTTCTGACACACCATTTTCTTGTGGTGTTCTTGGAACTGTCTTCTCTCTACGAATCCCATGGTATGAACAATAATCATCAAACTCCTTGTTGAAATATTCACCTCCATTATCTGATCTGAGACACTTCAACTTTTTTCTTGTCTCATTCTCAACCAAAGATTTCCATTTCTTAAAAGTATCAAAAACATCAGATTTTTGTCAAATGCAATAAACCCAAGTTTTTCTAGTTGCATCATCAATAAAAGTAATATAATAATCAGAGCCACCAAGAGATGATACCTGAGCTAGTCCCCATACATCTGTATGCACAAGATCTAACCTTTCACTCTTATTTTCTTTTCTGACTCTGAGAAATCTAACTCTCTTTTGTTTTCCATAAACACAATGCTCACAGAAGTCCAAATCAATTTGTTTAAAATCTGGCAACAAATTTCTTTTGTGAAGTATATGCATACCCTTCTCACTCATGTGTCCTAGCCTATGATGCCACAGTGTTGTATCCACTCCTATAGAATCTAAAGAGATAGAAGAGTCAGTATTACCAGTACATAAATACAATGTACCTACCTTCTCTCCTTTTGCTATCACTAATGATCCTTTGATGATCTTCCACGTCTTATCTGTAAATATGGATACACAACCTTCACTTKCCAACTACCCTGTTGAAATTGGATTTTTCCTTAAATATGGAACATGTCTTACCTCTTTCAACAACCATTGGTTTCCATTGTGTTGCTTTATTTTTACCTTTCCCATTCCAACAATTTTACATGGTGCATCATCACCCAAATGAACCTGTCCAAAATCACCTTGAACATAATCTAGAAAATGTTTCATATGGGGTGTGGCATGAAATGAAGCCCCTAAATCTACTACCCAAGACTCAGAAATATTATCTGCAGAAAGAATCAAAGCATCTTGTAACACATCACCTGCTACATTTGCTTCCAGATTTCTCTCTTGTTGTCCATCTCTTTGTTTCTATGGAGCTCTGCAGTCTTTCTTCAGATGTCCTTTCTTCCCACAATTCCAACACTCTATCTTTCCAAGTTTGGATTTAGATCTGCCCTTCGTATAATTCCCATGGTTCCCGAAACCCTTTCCTCTATCCTTTTGTCTTCCCCTATTCTCCATGTTCAATGCATTTCCTGATGTCTCACCTGTGCTTTTTCATCGCATTTCCTTACTAAGGATAACACCAACAACATCATCAAATTTTAAAGTATTTGAACCAGAGACAGAGTTACTTACAACCATGACCAAGCCATTCCAACTTTCTGGCAATGAGCACAAGATTAGAAGAGCCCTAACCTCATCATCAAAGTCCACTTTTACAGAACTTAGTTGATTAGTAACCGTATTAAAATCATTTAAATGATCTACAATGGACCCACCTTTTGACATCTTCATATTAAATAATCTCTTCATTAGAAATACCTTATTGGATGCCAAGGGTTTTTCATACAATTTGGGTAATGCATCCATCAAACCCTTCGTTGTCTTTTCCTTGGAAATATTAAAAGCCACCGATGTTGCCAGGCTTAGCCGTATCGTTACTAGAGCCTTTCTGTCAAGAATCTCCCATTCTTCGTCCTTCGTAGCCACCGACATCTTTTCTATTCTGCCCAATGGTAGGAATATATCCTTCTGATATAATTATTTTTCCATCTGCATCTTCCATAACTAGTATTTTTGACCGTTAAATTTCTCGACCCTAAACTTTCAATCTTTCGACATTGCTCCCACTCGAACCAGGAACCCTCTTTTCCTATGAGTTACCTTTCGCTCTGATACTAGTTGTTAGAAAAAAAGGATTGTGGAGCAGTAAAATAAAACAAATGCAGAAACAAAACACAGAAGATACACAATACAATAGAGACACAGATTTACGCGGTTCACCCAGTGTGGGCTACGTTCACCAGAGAAATTTCCAAGTCCTTCCTTTATTATTATCCAACATATGAAGGGACACAAACTACAATAAACCCGCTGTAACTTCCTCTTCTTTCTCTCACAGTCTCCTATCTCAGAATACAATATTCGCCATCATACATAGCTGCAATAGATTTCCCTCATAAAAGAGGGTTTCCTTCTAGGGAAAAAAACCCTAACATAACCTCTATCATTAGATCTGCGACCTTATAATGAATGGTCCAGATTTACAATGAAATTACAATATACATTTACAAGGCAATTTTTCCTTCAGGGGCCCGCTTGCCCCCAGACCCCCCAGTCAGGGGGATAGCCCCCACGGACCCCGCAGAGGTGGTACCCCCTCTGCACTCCCCCACATGGAAGAGCGTACATACTTCTGGAGTGTAAATACTTCATGGGGTATAAACAAGGTTGAAATTAAAAGACCTTTGAATCAAGAAGATAATCAGGCTCCACAACCAACAAGAGTCAGGTCCTGTCAGAAGAGAAGGTCTTGCATGCCTAAAGTTGAGGAAAGTGGTTAAATAGAAGTCATTTTGGCGGATGAAGTGACCATCATCATCTCATTATGAAACCAAAGAGAATGAAAAATCATGGTGCTCATATCACATGTGCCCTGCAATTCTTATCAACTTTACTTCGCGCACTCTGAAATCTACCCTTCACGCGGATGCACTATGAAAATCTCCAAGCTCGCTATGAAACCTCCAGTCACCATGACTTTAGTTCCCCCAACACGTTCCCATATCTCTCACTCGATTATAAATTCTAATCACTCTACATGAATTATGTTCATCAGTCAAGCTTACGCATCGCTTGTAATTCTTCTCGCATGCCCAAGTCAATTGGGATTTCTGCCTTTGGTCTGCACAAAATCCATTGCGCGTAGAATCGATACGCGTTGTTCCATGAAAAAATCTTACGCAGGGCATGCCACCCAGGCATGTCCGCTCTCACAGGATCTTCTTCCTCTCAGCCCGAAGAACTCCAAGGTTCTTCTATTTCCCTATCGGGAAATTTGCACCCACAACAATCTTTCCCTGAGGTCTCCCCTTTACCACCGGGAGATCAGCTAAATCTCACAATCTCGTGAGTTCGTGAATCAAAGCCTCCAACTCTTCCTTTCAAATCTTGCGATACCCGACCTGACGATATGGGTATGGCCCTTTTCTTTGTTAGTGCCCTCGCCACATGAAATCGTAGGCTAGGCTTAATTGTCAGTGCCTCTCGCAACTCACACCTTTGTGAGTGTGTGTGTCGAACTCTTGTGCCCTCCAGTTGCGATCTCCCGAGACATGACAGGACAACGCTGAGCTGACTCCTCCCTTGATGGATTTCACTACTCACAACCTCGCAACCTCATAACCTTGTAGGTTGAACCGTCGAGCTTTCACCCTCCTATTCCGCGAATCCCTGAGATGCAAGAATTCAATGGAGTGTTGACTCCTATCTCCAGGCAACGTGTGTCCACCCATCGACCACGCGGGTCCCACCTTATGCTCTGCCATGTGTCCACACGAACCTCGTCTCTCGGCACTTCGTGACTCGTGAATCCTCACGCCAATACTTCGGGACTTCTTGTGGCGAGATCCTGATGATTTTGTGCCACCTGTACTCCACTCACCGACTTCTCTATGGCCCACACTATCCTCCAGCTGTCGGGATGTCACTTCTCGCAATATTGCAATCCCTGTGGCCAATTTCTCAAGTGCGAGACTCCGATACACGATCCCACGTTGTTACACGTTATTTTCGTCATCCCTATGATTGTTAATGATGTAAACCTATATGTTGCCTTCAAAGGGGTCAGTGGCCTGAGTTCCTAAAGAGAGAAGGGAGAAGAACTTCTCCTAAGAAAAGAAATTTCTTTTTCCTATGTAAAAACCTTATAAAAAGGGAAATTCGCAGGTTTCTATATAGGCAGGGTGCGAGAATGACCCATTCTCGCAGGTTGCACTATAGCCAGGGTGCGAGGTGTTCACAGGTTTCTCTATAGCCAGGGTGCGAGAATGACCCATTCTCACAGGTTTCACTATAGCCAGGGTGCGAGAATTCCAGCACATGGGAAAAATGAGCGTTTTCATGAATCTTCTAGAAGGAGAAGCTTTTATGGTGAGGTGGCATCCAAATGGTTTGGATCTTACTCGCTTTCATGATTTAGTGGGATCATCCTAACCTCCTCACCTTATATTCTTCAACTTATAAAAGGAGAGGAATTCTCATGGAGAAAGTTAGATTGGATGAGCTTTTGTTAGCTTGAGCTTGGGTTAGCTTTGTTGATTCTTGAGCTTGTTAGCTTTGGCTTGGTTAGAGTGGCTTTGAGATTTGCTTTGTCAAGATAGATTGTGAGTAGCTATCAGATCTATGGTCTCAGAATCCTTGGAGCAAGAAGTGTGTGGGGAATGAAAGACAGTTGGAAGGGACCTTACAACATCAAGGCAATGGTTGTAATCTCTCTTTCACATTCAATATAATACAGTAATGTGTTTCTTTCCCATAAAGATTAATTTCTCTTTATTGTATAACTCCTTGATCATATACATAGATTAATTGTTGAATAGCTCGTATTTCCTTCACTTCGATTGGTTTGTATTGTTTTGATCTTGACTGTACGAGAGCGTTGGAGCAAAGCGGGAGAAACAAAGATCAAAGAAAGCGATTACAAGGTATGTTCTTTAATCGTGCCTCTTAGTATATTCAACAATGTAAATCTAGGGAAAGAGTATCATTCTGTTTTGTTTTTTTCTAGATCCAGGTGGATCTAGGGAGATCGGTTTGTGTCTTCACTCACGGATTTATCCTATAACAAAATTGGCGACTCCACTGGGGAACGGATTGTTTTCTAATTTGTCTAGTTTCCCTTGCTTTGATTGCTTGTTTTATGGTCTCTGAGTCTGTGGGAGATCCATCAAGACTCTCTGTATTTGAAAGTTCACTCAAAATTTTTTCCCTTTTTCAAATTTTTCTTGTTTACAGGCATTCTCGCACTGTACCCTTTAGTGGCCTGCGAGAATCACTTGGGTTCACACCCTGGTGTTCAGTCCAGTGCGAACACCTCGCAGTCAACCCATGTCTAGCCTGCGAGAATACCTAATTCTC
>ML777458.1:1207509-1242327 GCA_009831015.1 Picea engelmannii | reverse complement strand
GACTGAGTAGCGTTGGAACAACACACAGACTCAAGCTTTCTCTGACCAATCCCTTGTCCAACAACTCCTGGACCTGTCTTTTAACCTCTTCATTCTCTTGTGGAATCAATCTGTACGTGGCTTTTTTTGGCAAACTAGCTCTTGGTATGAGGTCTAAATGGTGACTCACACTCCTCATCGGTGGAAACGAACGAGGTAATTTGTCCACTACAATATCAACGAACTCTTCCAGTAGTTCCTGAACTTCTTCTGGCAAATCGTCCACTCTGGTGCTAGTCAGAACAATTCTTGGTTTTATAACCACAAAGAATTGTGGATCCTCCTTCTTCTTAACTTCTGTAAGAAGTTCCTTCCCACTCAGGAGATGTACTGTGTTGTTTACCTCCGGATTCACCTATTTATCTTCAATTGGACACAACATATGAGTTCTCCCATTCCTCTCTAGGGTATATGTATTCATCCTCCCATCATGAATTACATGTCTATCATATTTCCATGGTCTGCCCAGCAATAAGTGACAGACATCCATAGGAATAACATCACATAAAATCCTATCATTATATCCTCCTATCTTAATGTCAACTAAGCACTGTTTAGTGACATTTACCTGATGTCCCTTCTGTAGCCATGAAACTTTGTATGGACTCGGGTGATCAGTTGTCTCCAGCTCCAGATTTTCTACCATCTCGGTTGAAACGAGATTATCGATGCTTCCACTATCCACGATGACGTTGCATACTCTATCCTTGGTCTTTCAAGAAGTCCTAAAAAGACTGTTCCTCTACGCTGAATTCTCCATCTCTTTCTTTGGCGTCAAAAGGACCTTCCGCATCACTAGCGATCTCCCGCCTTCAGCGTACTCTGCCTCAACATCTCGCCTCTGTGCCTCGGCGATGTGAGTCTCTCTTGTTTCTTTCTTTTTCTCTGAACACTCAAACGACCTGTGCCCATTATTTCCACACATGAAGCATGTAATTACTCCACCTCTTCCTCTTCCTCTACCTCTGGTACGAGGAAACCTATTATTATCATCATATCCTCCTCTCTACTCAGTATGTTGTCCTCTTTGCTCAGCATCTCGCCCTCGCTGTGAACTTCCACCTCTCTCTGTCTGAGTCTGAGGTTTCTTCCAGTCATCCTTGGGCTTCTGGTATTTATCTTGGGCAACCGATTTGCCTTTGGGCTGACTCCTGCCTCTACCTCGCTGACCTTTCTTATGGCTCAGCTTCTCCTCAGCTTTCAAAGCCATTTGATAGGCATCCTCCACCGTTCGGATGGTTGCCATATTTATTTCATCCTAAATTTCATACCTCAGGCCATTCATATACCTGGCCACCTTTTTGTCATTGCTTTCGCGATGACCTGCCCTGATATTCAACCTGTAAAATTCCTCAGTATACTCCTTCACTGTCAACAACTTCTATCTCGGGTTCTTCATCCTTCTGAACAAAGAAATTTGATAATCCCTGGGAATGGATTTTGCCTTCATCTTTGCAATCATCCTATCCCAGCTCTTAATTTTCTGCTTGCCTTGGCAATGCCTGTCATCTTATAGTTCATCCCACCACAAGGCTGCATATCCTTTTAATCTCGTGACGGCATGCCTGACCTTCTTATCCTCTTCGATATCTTCATAATCAAAGTAAGTGTCTAGAGCTCTAATCCAATCTAGCAGTTCTTTTGCATCCATATTTCCCTCATAAACTGGAATGTCCATCTTTACCTTTGTACTCATTCTTGCAACAGATTTAAGTAAGTGTTCACTCGCTGCATCTTTCGCTGGGATTTCTTCTCCTCCGTGTCCAACATCCTCTTCATCTTTGGATTCACTGATATCTCCTACATCAACTTTGCGCCTTTGTTTTATCTCCATGTCCTCCATTCTGGCACGAAGATTTCGCACTTCTCTCTCCATGTCTGGATTCTTCACTTTCCTACCTCTTTCTCTGGACATTTCCCTTTCCTCCTCTGGATCGGGTGATTGTCTACCCCTTCTTCTTGGCGGCATGGTGAATTCTCCTTGTCCTCTGCTACAGAAAGAAAAGAATCTTTTCTATGCTATGATACCACTTGATGCAGGGCGTGCCACCTAGGCACGTCCGCTCTCACAGGATATTCTTCCTCTCAGCCCGAAGTACTCCAATGTTCTTCTATTTCCCTATCGGGAAATCTTCAACCACAACAATATTTCCCCGAGGTCTCCCCTTTACCACTGGGAGATCAGCTAAATCTTGTGAGTTTGTGAATCAAAGCCTCCAACTCTTCCTTTCAAATCTTGCGATACCCGACCTGACGATACGGGTATGGCCCTTTTCTTTGTTAGCACCCTCACCACATGAAATCATAGTCTAGGATTAATTGTCAGCGCCTCTCACAATTTGCACCTTCGTGAGTGTGTGTGTCAAAATCTTGTGCCCTCCAGTTGTGATCTCCTGAGACGTGATAGGTCAACGCTGAGCTGACTCCTCCCTTGACGGATTTTGCTACTCACAACCTCGCAACCACGCAACCTCACAGGTTGAACCGTCGAGATTTCACCCTCCTATTTCGTGAATCCCCGAGATGTGAGAATTCAACGGAGTGTTGACTCCTATCTCTAGGCAACGTGTGTGCACCTGTTGACCACGCGGGTCCCACCTTATGCTCTGCCACGTGTCCACACGAACCTCGACTCTCAGCACTTCACAACTCGCAAATCCTCTCGCCAATACTTCGGGACTTCTCACAACGAGATCCTGATGATTTTGTGCCACCTGTACTCCACTCGCCGACTTCTCTATGGCCCACACTATCCTCCAACTGTCAGGATATCGTTTCTTGCAATCTCACAATCCCCGTGGCCAAATTCTCGAGTCTTTTCTCACGAGACTCCGATACACGATCCCACATGTGGATCCAATGGTCCTCCTATGATCTAGATCCAATGGATATTCTCCTTCTCGTGCCTCGTGTCCTCGTGACTTAAAGTACCCAATACTTGGGCTCTCACCCTGCGAACTCCCGAGTTCACGAGATCTCTCGATCTCTGCCACCTGTCCTCCTCAGATGGACAACTCCTGATCCTCTCACAACTCCTCCACTCGTGAAAATGAAGGACTTCCCTTTCTGTCCTCCAATGTCCAAGTCTCCGAGATGGGAAAATCTCCTTACACGCGTCCTCCACAACGAACGGTTCAGATCTTGTAGGGATATTGTGCCTTGCGATATCACTGTTCTTGTTGCACAACTTTGGGGCTTCGACTTGCGAGTCCCCGATACACGATACCACGTGTAAATCTGATGGCTCCTGTGACTCGGGATCGACGGTTGTGCCCCTCCTGAGCTTCAAACCCTTCGAACCTTCTCGCCGTAACCTCCTTGCACCTCTGCAAGATCTAACGATCCTCGAAACTTCGTGAAATCTCCTCAGAGGATTTCCTTCGTTCGTTCTCCCTTTGAGAATTCTGCGAAATGAATAAGTGCCTCTCCACGAGGCTCCTTCGCCACTTCGCCAACCTATGACGCTTCTTGCAACTTCAAGTCACACTTATCTACGGTGATATTCAGAAACTTAGAGGCCTATCCTTCCTGAGATTTTCTAAATTACTTCAACCTCCACGAGGTTCTTTGCACGCACTCTTTGCAGAAAACCTGCGAACACTTCATTGTTCGATCTTCCTTTGAATCTGCGCATACTCGTAGCAGTAGTCCTCCAAAGCTTCTGCTCAGATTCACGACTGAGACTTCCTCCCTTAGTCTACACACTCCTTGCATGGCTCCAGCAACCCACGTTCACTTCTGAGAAAACAAGAACAAGAGTTAAACTATCTGAGCTTCCATCAACGCACTCCTTGTGGATGACTTCAACTGCACTCCTTGCAGGAATCCTTGCTCAAGTAGAGAAACAATTGAAACTCATTCACTCTTCCTTCCAAACTTCTGTTTAAACCATGAAATCATATGCACAACATCTCAAAACAAATACATAATAGAAAACAAACGTTCATGAGCATATTATCAACACACACACAGAGAATAACACAACAGCCATGAATCTGAATCAACTTCTTCTATTAATTCAAGATTTGTACATGGATGTCTTCTACAACCCTCTGCTATTTTCCTATGCTCTTCCTACTCTGAATTATGTTGGCTTATGTTACAATGTGAAATGAGGGTGTCTATATCTGTTTTCCCTCATGCGCTCTAAAAATATCTAATCTAAGAATTCAATTCTATCTACCTGCATCTACTACTATAAATGCCTCTGTCTATATCGGAAGAGAGCGTATGGCTCGAGGTCTGATTACATTTTACCAAGGTGCCTAAATTAAATGATCTCATTTATGTTTGCACATCAAATTCAAGGGAAATTCAAAAACTTGAGTTGGACATCTTCCAGCTGTCTTCTGCTTCCACGTTGGTTTTGCTTGTCATGAGGGATGCTCCTGCATCAAAATCCCATATCATGAGCCTCAAAGCTTGACATTGGTCAAAGAAGATACAGATTTTAGGGCATCTTTTGAGTAGGCCAGATGCATGGCCTTTTGCATAAAAATCCAAGGCTTCAACACGAAACTAGAAGAGCAGTTCGCACTTAGGTTCGACGGGTCTCGAGAGGTAATTGCAGGTGTCACTTTCCAAGTGAAAGAGGAAACTTTGTCGACCGTGACATAGATCCCTTCACATGATGAAAGTTGGTTTAAAGGCATGCCTTTGGACACGTAGTGTTACGAAGACTTCATCAAGAGAGACTGCATAGGTGGGAAGTTCGAAACGGGCGTTCCAAGTAGATATTTGTAGGGATCCTTTCAGAAACTCATGGACGTGATTAAGAGATATTTTACCTGTGAAGGAAGGTTTGACATAATACATCTAAACCACATTAGATTGTTGATTCACTTCACAGGGTGGAGATCGTTAAATCTTCCCTTTTTCTTACTCCAAAGCCCCTGAGAGATGGCACACAACTCCCAAGATGAGATAGATCAACCGAAGAGGAAAATATCACATGTCTCACTGAATAAATTGTTGTTGGTGGAGGAGTTAAAGAGACTGGGAAATAACTGAGATTCATTTATACTTGTAGCAGGCATCCCCAAGGATCCGAAAGGATATTTCCCTCTACCCTCGAAAAGGGTAGCACCACACCGTGCGGTGGCTCAAGAAGGAAGGACATTGAAGGCCCTGTCCCCCCAATAGCCAATACCTCGGAGAAGGGATAGGCCAAGGAAGAACAAGGAGTTCAGAGATATCTGAGTCCCGAGTGAGCCACACACAAAGTCAGTCATCGAAGAGTTACTCATGTATGTTATTCGGCTAGAGCCCGTCGAAGGCACAAGTCGATAAAGTTGGGCCAAAAGGAAGAGGACAGACACCGAGAGTGCAGAGGTTTGTGAGTCATCGTAGGAGCTAAAGCAAGTGAAACTTGTTATTTCTAATTTATACCAGGAAAATAGAGAGCTGAGACAACATTTGGCAGTGAAGACACTGGAAATATCAGCATCACAAGGTCGCGAGGGAAACACTAATTGGCTAAAGAGACATCTCAGAGAAGCATAGGATACGATCATACAACTGTGTGAAACATAGAGGGTGTTGGAGGAAAGGAATGCGAAACACTTCGGGGAATGTGAACCAGCCATGGAGAAATTCCACGCAGCTCTAGCCAGAGCACAGAAGAAGCAGAAAGGGAATAGGGTTCTGCAAAGGCAAGTGGTGAAACTGAAAAACGCAAAACTAGTCTCTCAGAAGAAATATTCGAGTATCCAAACTGCAAATGACACCATATGCATGATCGATCAACCCCATTTTTTGTCTCCTCAAACATGTCACGGATTTAGACTCTGACATATATTCGTGTGGAAAACATACGACACGTAGTGATGGAATATCATGGTGAAGGTCAAGTGTACGTTATACATGTGACAATTTGAAGAAAATACATTGTTCCTTGGCTAAGGTCATCATTTTTGTAGGCACCTGCAATGGTTTGCAGTCACCTACCACATGCATGCACCATCAAACGATCACGTGGAAAATGGCACGGTTGTTACAATATGTGGCAGGAGTCTGACAGAAAACTTGACCATCCAGATGCCCTATCAAAGGAAATCATCGACACATCATATTCTAACGATGAGATCTTGTTGATGAATGAAACATTGTGGCAAATACGAGCGACTATGATGCTGCCAATTGCAGCTAGTTCTATTTTTAGCAAAAGGCCATTCAAAGAGTCATCTCACAGAGTGTAGTTGAAACCTAGTTTCTATGAATGGTAGTTAGAATGTAGGGTAGCCCAAGTGGCACACCCTTGTCTAGATATTCTATCTTTTCAATGTAATCCGGGTTGGTTGGAAAAACAATGTAGAAAGTGACTATTGATTGTGGTTTTTGATCCAATTGAAACTTAATGCAAAAGTCCTGAAGCTTTGATGAAAAGATTCTAACGGTGTCATTCTGATGTATTGTATTATTTATTTGCGTATGTGCTTTCCTGTTTTCTTTATATTCACATCTATAATGTCTATCTAAATCAGAACATAATTTCAAATCTAGAATTCACCACACAGTGCTCTAGTTTTGCGCAATCTAGACAAACCGTATTTCTTCTAAGTTAACTATGATTTCATCCTCAGTGGTTCTCTTCATGTGTTTTTCTCTCGCCACACATAACGATTTTTAGCTGAAGACTATTTCTCATTTATCCTTTATCCTCTCAAGTTCAGTTACTGAGTCATTTGTTTATGTTGTTGTCTTAAATCAACCCCATATCCCAAGGTCTTTCTTTCTTTCACCAATAGAACCAGAAAATATCATTTAAAGAGTGTTAAATTTAGCCCGGTGTTTAAAGTTATATCTCATACAGAGACAAAGTCTCTAGAGAGATCCCTCTCCAGGTATGAAAGGCTAGTTTTGGGCCTCAAATTTGGTTTGTAGGTTGCCTCTGTCATTCGTTTCTCAGTCGAACAAAGTTTACAGAGTGCTAACATTCTGGCGTCATTATCAGGGACGAAATTGAATAAATTTTCCCTGGGAGAACGACTAAAGATATAGTTTTGACCCTTGAGGATAATAGTGGGGAAAACATTTGTATTGGTTGAAACCTTGACCCTGGAAACTCCAGTGAAAAATACCAGTGCCACGTAGTAGTGCCATTCAAAAAACCTGGCTCCGAAGACCATTTATACTAGAGCCAATCCTGACCCCAACCATGTAGAGCCTGTGTATGATCCTGAGATACTTCTATGTAGGGTGAGGGAGAAGGTGCAAGACTCATTCTATTACTTATATATAAATCTATCCTTTCCCAAGGACGGGGCTCAAAGCATTGATGACCTCGAGTTTGATGCTTTGTTCGAACAAAATTTATTTAGGTCTTAATCAGAAACCAACTTTGACCATATAGTTTTTGACGAGGAAAGGTTTTGGTCTCTAATCCATAAAGCTACAAATCCTGCTCATAACATCCCCCAAATCTTGAAACCCCCTATAGAAATGGCTTCCAGGTTCGCTCCTCTTGTTCTTCCTGCCCAACTGCATGATTTTCCATAGAACTACAACTAGAGGATCAAGCTCTATGACACTGAAGGAAACATTTTAGCCCAAAAACATTTGGATTGGTTCAACGATTTTGTTGACATAGAATAGGTAGACAATGCAGACACAAAGATGAGGTTGTTTGCACAGAGTCTTTCAGGGGAGGTAAGAAAGTGGTTCAAATCCCTCCCAGCAACAAGCATTCAAGACTTCACCACATTTGAAATGTCTTTCATTACTAGATGGGGAGACAGAAAGAATCCTTTGCAGATTCTGACACAGTATAACAATATGAAAAGAGAGTTGTATGAGATGATGCAAGATTTCTCGGCCCATTTCATGAGGGTTTACAATTCGATTCCTGCATAATTCCAGCCGCCTCCCGAGGTCACGCAACTGCGATACGTCGACTCCTTTAACAGTGATTTTGCCCTATTGTTAAGGGAGAGAATATCAACAAATTTAGATGCTATGATGAGCGACACAATCAAAGTCGAGGTAAACCTAATGGCATCGTGAAAGATAAAAAAAAAATTCAACAGGGGCAGGAGGAAACCCCAAGGAGATGCGCAACCATCTACTTCTCGACCCTCAGAGGACAGGTTTGACTTGATGATGAAGACAATGGAGAAACTGATGGAGAGAATGTCCCTGGGAAACAAACCTACCTCCCTAGAACAACATGATCCCTAGCCCAAGAATCAGAACCCCAGAAGAGGTTCGGTCCCACAGATCAAGAAGAGGGAACAGAGAGACCAGGGCGACCAACAAATAAGGCCCCTGTTCAAAAAAAACTACGTGGATGAAGATTTTGATCAAATGTTTGAGGATCAAATGCATTGTCGTAATGACAAAGACATGTGTGTGTTTTTGACAAGGGGGAACATGATCAATACATGAGAAAAAATGATGACATTATGTTGGATATGGATGATACCCTGTCTTGGGAAATGGAGGAAATCAGGAAAGGTTATCACAATTCCATCATGCAATTCCAAAAGCATTACAACCTCAGGAGAAAAAATGCGTCCACAGAGCCTCAGCAAAAAAATCCCATAATGGAGCCTCAGCAGACCAATCCCGTGATGAAAACTCCGACGGATGTCCCTTCCACGAGTTGACCAAAGAAAGACAACCCAACCAAGAATGCGACATAAAAGGCAAAGTAAAAGGTGGAAGTTCCAAGGAGAGTGCCAGAAACAAGCCGGGAGACATGCGTCAAAGAGGTAGAAAAGGTCACTCCCCCCTTTAACTTTGAGAACGAAATGGTTGAGATTAAAATCTTCATCCCTTTCAACGAACTCATCAAAAAGGGAGAATATCGGGATCAAATCATCAAAATGATAAACATGGGGGGTACTCCTGACACTTTGAACGTTTATGATGATCACCCTGCCATTTTGTTTGGTTCATGTGTAGAGGAGACGAGAGTTACTGAGGATGTTCCCCAATTCTATGTCAGTCTCAAGGTCCATGACATGACCTTGCATAATGCCATGTTGGATTCGGGCGCATCGCACAATCTCATGCCCAAAGTGATCATGGATGAGTTGGGTTTGGCCATTACCAGGCCATATAAGGATCTCTTTTCTTTCGATTCAAGAAAAGTGAAGTGTCTAGGTCAGATCAAAGATATGGTTGTCTCGTTGGCCCAAATCCCTTCTAAAAATTTGGTTATGGACGTGTTCGTGGCCGATATACCCCCTAAGTTTGGCATGCTATTATCCAGGTCATGGGCCACGAAATTGAAGGGAACTCTGCAAATGGACATGTCGGATGCCACCATCCCTATTTTTGGCCAGGATAAATGGTTATACAGAGAAGTACTGTTGAAATACATGGTGAGAAGTAAGACGCAATCAAATAACCACCCCATCTAATCTATTGACACTGATATTGACTCCTCCATTTTTTACAATGACCTGAGTTTTGAAGAAGAAGAAATGACAACTATCTTGGTTGTTGATGACAAAGCCGCGTGACAAGAAACAAAGTGCGCAAAACCGAGGAACCAAACGGAGAATGAGATGTTGAACATGATTTTCGATGGAGCCATCAACAAAGAAGGTGAAGGGATCGGCGTATGGATAAGCCCTCCCAAGGTAGGCACAAAACTCTGCTCATACATACTCTCTTTTGAATGCACTAATAACATCATTGATTATGAGGCACTGATTTTGGGCCTGAGAGTTTTGAAAGAGTTTGGTGCAAAGAGGATAGCGGTCCATGGAGACTCTAAGCTCATTATAAACCAAGTGAAAGGCATATATCAATCCAAGCACGCTAGACTAAGAGCGTACATAAATCTGGTGTTGGACCTCGTCGAAGAATTATCGGAGTACAATTTATCGTCGATTCCAAGGGGGAAGAATCATATTGTGGATGCCTTAGCCACCTCAACCTCAATTTTTAAAATCCCCATTTTTCCAAACAAAAAGTACGAGATCGAATTCAAACACAGGCCAACGGTGCCCAATAATATCAAGTATTGGTAGGTGTTTGAGGATGAAAAATAGGTGGAGATATTTCTCCAAATGAGCGATGAGTTCGCTAACATGAACATTGATGTCGAATGCTACTTCAACGAAGATGAAAGAATGGATGCATGTAGTGATGATGACCCTTTCCAGAACCAGATAGTTGGAAGGGACATAGTACAACTCAAGAATAATATCATCCCAAAAGGATTAGTCCTGTTGGAAAATATTTTTGATGAAAATGACGTGGCTATAAATCCCAAGATCAGTACAAATGACGAGGATGTCGAGGATTGTAATATCGAGACCCAGGAGAATATGAAAATAATAAAACTATCAAAGACGCTCAGTCCAGAGGTCAGACAGGATTATATTAAGCTCATGAAGGATTTTCCCCACGTTTTCGCTTAGAGTTATGATGACTTGAAATTTTATGACACCAAAGTGATTCAGTATGTCATTCGTCTCAAAGAAGATTAGAATCCTTTCAAGAAAAAGCTGAGACAGATAAATCCCCTTTTGTTGTTGCTAGTCGAAAAGGAGGTAAAGAAACTCTCCAAAGCCAAAATTATCATTTCTTTAAGGTTTTCAAAATGGGTTTCAAATCTGGTACCTGTAAGGAAAAAGAGCGGCGAAATAAGGTTGTGCATCAATTTTCAGAATTTGAACAAAGTGTCCCTCAAGGAAAACTACCCACTCCCGAAGATGGACTATATCCTACAAAAGGTAGTTGGGTCCCAGAATATGTCTATGTTGGATGGATTTTCAGGTTACAATCGGGTCATGTAACACCCAGATGACCGGGAAAAGACAACTTTCTCAACAGCATGGGGAACGTTCATGTACGCTAAGATGCCCTTCGATCTGATGAACGTTGGAGCTACTTTCCATCCGGAAATGGATATAGCGTTTTCTAAAGATAAGGACAAGTTTATAGTGATCTATATCGACGACATCATAGTGTACTTTGACTCTGACGAACAACACCTCAAAAATTTGAAGAGAGTTTTCCAAAAGTGCAGGAAGTTTGACATATCTTTAAATCCAAAACAATCACATTTCATAACGCAAGAGGGGAAACTGTTGGGGCACATCATATCGAAAGAAGGTATAAAGATAGGCCCCAACAGGGCTAAAGGAATCATGAAAATTAGCACTCTGCGCAACAAGTAGGAGGTGCAGTCCTTCCTAGGAAATGTGAATTTCTTGAGAAGGTTCATCCCGAACTTAGCAGAAATTATAAAACATATCACCTGTATGCTCAAAAAAGGGAACGAGATCAAGTGGAACTCCGAATCCAAAAAATAATTTAAATACATCAAGATAGATCTGACCAAATCTCCTGTGTTTTCCAACCCAGACTTCACAGAGGACTTCCTCTTATTGTCGTTTGCCTCAGAGAATACCATTGTTGGCGTATTGTTAAAGAAAGATGATAAAAACTTCAAGAATCCTATGGCCTACTTCAGCAGGACGTTGAGAGATTCCCCACTGAGGTATGACATTATGGAGAAACAAGTGTATGCCTTAGTGAAATCCCTAAAAGAGTTCAAAACCTACATACTACATTCCCATGTTGTCGCTTATGTGCCCAAAAACTCAGTCAAAGATATCCTAACGCAGCCTGACCCGGAGGGAAGAAGAGGTAAGTGGATCGTGGCCATGTTGGAGTATGACCTTGAAATCAAGACCACAAAGATGATCAAAGGACAGGGCCTCACAAAATTGATGGTGCAATCGAACTATGACATGCTGGGAATAGAATTCATCACTGATTTATCAGAGAATCCTCGGGAAGAAACAACTACGCAAGTGGCTCAAAAGTTCATCGATTCACCTTGGTACACGGATATCATTTATGTGTTGAGAAATATGCAATCCCCCCCAAGTTTATCTAATACCAAGGCCAAATTTTTAAAGCTCAAAGATACTAAGTTCTGCATCTTGGACAACTCATTGTACCGGAAAAATCCGGGAGGGATATTACTGAGTTGCATACTAGAAGATGACGTAGAACATGCCATCAGAGAATTCCACAAAGGCGACTATGGGGGACATCACTACTAGAAAACCACCACAGATAAAATCCTCAGAGCAGGTTACTATTGGCCCACCATCTTCATGGACGTGTACAAAGAAGTTTCCAGTTGCCATGAGTGTCAAATTTTCGATGGAAGGAGAAAAATGCAACCCCTGCCACTGAAATTGATCTCGGTCAAAGCACCGTTCATGCAATGGGGCCTATATTTTATAGGAGAGATTCATCCACCATCCTCGACGCAACACGGGTGGATACTTACAACCACAAATTATTTCACGAAGTGGATTGAAGCAATTCCAATGAAGCAGGCCACTAACATGGTCATTATTTAGTTCCTGGAGACCAACATCCTATCCAGGTTCGGGTGTCCTATCAATATTATCACAGAAAACGTGGTCACCTTTAAGTCCAAGAAAATGGAGAAGTTTTGCAAGGATTACAATATAACCCTGGGACATTCTACAACATATTACCTGCAAGGTAATGGGTTATCAGAAATGTTTAATAAGAGCCTAACCAATATCATTAAATGAATTTTTCAAGACAACAAGAAGTCCTGGCACAAGAAACTTATTTACACGCTCTAGGCAGACATGATCACCACCAAAAAGTCCATCTCCACATCACCATTCCAAATTGTGTATGGCGCGGATGCAATTTTCCCTACCTCACTAGGATTTCCCATCAGGAAGATGTTGCAAGAGAAAGAGGTCGAGCCAGATGATACAAAAAGAAGAATAAACCAGTTGATTCATGCGCAATAGATGAGGGAGCAGGTCTACAATCAATCACAACTTCACCAAGAGAGGATGAAGAAAATTTCAACAAGCACTGTAAGCAGAAGGAATTTCGGATGGGGGATCTGGTGTTGAAGTGGGACGCGAGGAACGAAGATAAAGGAAAGCACAAAAAAATTGATCATATTTGGACGGGTCCTTTCAAAATAAGTGCGTATCGCGGAAACAATGCATATTTTCTGGAAGAACTAAATGGGGAACGCATTGGTTCGGGGCCTGTAAACAGCAGGTTCCTCAATCACTACTTGGCGTAGAAAGGTCTGTTTAACTCTCATTCTCATTGTAAATAGTCATTTTATTTTTTCACTTTTTGCTTTCAAAAAGGTTTTTCGAGTCAGTATTTTAGCAGAATATTGAAGCCCAGAGTAAAGGCCCTGATTTTATGTTGAGTCTAGTTGAAACTATGTTAAGAAGGTTTAGGTTGCATTTTTGGTTTTCTGTTGTTTCAGAGTCCAGGAGTCAAATAAGGCCCAATGGTCAGGCACCTGGTCTGTTGTTCTTTTCCACCTCACTGGGAGGATAGAAATCCTCATTGGAGTCAGTTGTTAGTGCCATCATTTTTTTAGTTAGATTCAGTCTTAGTCGAGTTAGAGTCTGTGTGTCAAAGCATGTGAGTTCAGGTGCCAAAAAGAAATGAGTTGAAGTCAGCAAGTGGCCGGTTGGCCCTTGGAGCCGAGAAGGGATGTCAAAACCAAAACATCTGTAAGGGGTAAAGGTATTTTCCCAAAGAGTCAGGTCTTATCAGAAGAGAAGGTCTTATGTGCCTAAATTCAAGGCAAGTGGTTAAATAGAAGTCATTTTGGCGGACTACATGACCATCATCAGCTCATTATGAATCCATAGAGAATGAAAAATCATGACGCTTGTATCACATATGCCATGCAACTCTTATCAGTTGTACTTCACACACTCTTAAATGTACCCGTTGCGCGGATGCACTGCAAAAATCTCGAAGATCGCTCTAAAACCTCTAGTCGCCATGAATTCAGTGCCCCCCGGCACATTCCCATCTATCGCTTGCTCGATTATAAATTCCAAGTGCTCTACATACATTTTTTTCATTAGTCAATCTTACGTGTCGCTTGTAATTCTTCTCACAAGCCCAGATCAATTGGTATTTCCACCTTTGGTCCGCACAAAATCCATCGCGTGCAAAACCAATATGTGTTGTGCCATGACGACATATCGGAGCATAAGAAAAGGTGCGTGAAGTGGCAGTAATGATGGTCCCGAGCCTCAAAGTGTGACATTGGTCAAAGAAGATTCAGAGGCTAGGTCGTCTTTTGAGTAGGCCAGATGCATGGCCTTTTGCAGAAAAATCCAAGGCTTCAACAAGAAACTAGCAGAGTAGTTCACGCTCAGGTTCGATGAGTCCCACACGGTAATTATAGGTGTCTCTTTCCAAGTGACAGAGGAAACTCTATCGGCCGCGACAAAGACTCCTTCGCATGGTGAAAGGTGGTTTAAAGGCATGCCTTTGTACATGTAGTGTTACGAAGACTTCATCAAGTGAGACTGTTTAGGTGGGAAGTTTGAAACGGGCGTTCCAAGCAGATGTTTGCAGGGGTCCTTTTAGAAACTCATGGAGGTGATTAAGAGATATTTTACCTGTGAAGGACGGTTTGACAGAATACATCCGCACCACATTATATTGTTGATGCACTTCACAGGGAGGAGATCATTATATCTTCCATTTTTCTTACACCAAAGCCTCTGAGAGATGGCACACAACGCCCAAGCTGAGACAGATCAACCGAAGAGGAAAATATCACATGTATTGCTGATTAAATTGTTGTTTGTGGAGGAGTTAAAGTGACTAGGAAATAATTGGGATTCATTTCTACTTGCAGCAGGCATCCCCAAGGATCCAAAAGGAGATTTCCCTCTACTTGCAGAAAGGGTAACACTACACCGCGTGGAGGCTGAAGAAGGAAGGACATTGGAGGTCTTGTCCCCCCAACATCTAATGCCCCAAAGAAGGGACAGGCCAAGGAAGAACAAGGAGGATGGAGAGATCTGAGTCCCGAGCAAGCCATGCACAAAGTCAGTCGTCGAAGATTTACTCATGAGCATTATTCGGCTGGAGGCTGTCGAAGGAACAAGTCGAGAAAGTTGGGGCAGAAGGAGGAGGACAAACATCGAGAGCGCAGAGGTTCGTGAGCCGTCGCAACAACTAAAGAAAGAGAAGCTTGCTATTACTGAGTTATACCAGGAAAACAGAGAGTTGAGACAACAATTGGTAGTGAATACACTCGAAATATCATCATCACAAGGTCGCAAGGGAAACATGACTTGGATAAAGAGACAGCCCAGGGAAGCGCAGGATACGATCATACAGTTGCACGAAACATAGAGGGTGTCGAAGGAAAGGAATGTGAAACAATTCAGGGAATGTGAGCCGACCATGGAGAGATTCTGCACGGCTCTGGCCAAAGAATAGAAGAAGGTGAAAGGGAACGTGGTTCTGCAAAGGCAAGTGATGAACCTGAAAAGGTGAAACTGGCCTCTCAAAAGAAAGCTTCGAGTATCCAAACTATAAATGAAAATAGACGCATGATCGATCAACCCCATTTTGTGTCTCCTTAGACATGGCGTGGACTTAGACTCTGACAGATATTCGCACGAAAAACATACGATGTGCAACGATGGAATCTCATGGCGAAGGACATGTGTACTTTAGACATGCGACAATTTGAAGAAGAGACATTATTCCGTAGTTGAGGTCATCATTTTTGGAGGCACCTACAATGGTCTGCAGTCACCTCCCACATGCACGCACTAGAAAACGATCGCGCAACAAAGGGAACGACTGTTACAATATGTGGCAGGAGTTTAACAGAACACTTAACTGTCCAGATGCCCTGTCAAAGGAAAGCATCGACACATCATCTTCTAACGACGAGATCTTGTTGATGATTGAAACATCGCGGCAAAGACGAGCGACTATGATGTTGTCGATTGCAGTCAGTTCTAATTTTAGCAAAAGGCCATTCGAAGAGTCATCTAACATAGTGTATTTGAAACCTAGTTTCTATGAATGGTAGTTAGAACGCAAGGTATCCCAAGCGACACACCCTTGTCTATATATTCTATCTTTTCAATGTAAGCCAGGTTGGTTGGCAAAACAGTGTAGACAATGACTATTTATTATAGTTTTTGATATGATTGAAACTTAATGCAAAAGTCCTGAAGCTTTGATGAAAAGATTCTAACGATGGGAGTCTGATGTATTGTATTCTTTCTTTGTGTATTTGATTTCCTGTGTTCTTTATATTCACATGTATAATCTCTGTCTGAATCAAAACGTAGTTTCAAATCTAGAATTCACCACGTAGTGCTCTAGTTTCTTTCCATTTAGACACACGGTATTTCCTCTAAGTTAACTCTGAATTCATCCCCAACGGTGCTCCGAGTTGCTTCATGTGTTTTTCTCTCGCTACACATAACAATTTTTAACTGAAGATTGTTTCTCATTTATCCTTTATCCTCTCGAGTTCAGTTACTGAGACATTTGTTTCTGTGGTTGTCTTAAATCGACCCCATAGCCCAAGGTCTTGCTTTCTTTCACCAATAGAACAAGAAAATATTGTTTAAAGAGTGTTAAATCTAGCCGAGAGTTTAAAGTTATATCCCGTACAGAGACGAAGCCCTCTCCAGGTCCGAAAGGCTAGTTTCAGGCCTCAAATTTGGTTTGTAGGTTGCCTCTGTCATTCGTTTATCAACCGAATGAAGTTTATAGAGCGCTAACAACATATACAAATAATGTGGCCATCCTTAGCAAGTGTAACGATTCAATCCTTGGCATATAGAAATCTTGTGGCCATTTGATTTATGAATACATATACACCTTTTACAAATAGGGTTTTGGTTCCACCCCCTCTTTGGTTTCTTTGGTTATAGTGACTTATCCATCAAAGAAGTTTCATATACTGAAGACCCTCCACCTAATTTTGAATATGCCCTAGTTCAATGTAGTTTTCCACAATGAAAGATCTGATATAAATAATATAAATGAATACTTTGAATATGTCCCTCTCATTGAATCTCTTAGATTCGCTTCTCATAATCCTCCCATGCATTTGAATATGCTATCGACGATGGATCTGCTCGACTCTACTTGAGGATGTCCTAGCTCAATGTATACTTCAATCACATAGATAAACTTCATAGAACCTTCAACCTACATTTTGAAAAGACATACATCCGGTAGGATACCTAGATCTATGATGGATGTGCACAAAACTACTTGAAAATGTCGCGTGTCATTATATCTTTGCATTCAATCTCTTAGATCCACTTCTAAAATACCTCCCTCAATGAAAATCTAGATGCAATGCCACTTCTAAAATACCTCCCTCAATGGAAATCTAGATGCAATGCCATTATTATATGTTAGTCTGGATCAATAGATCTACGATGTATCTAGATATAACCCTCAAGTATGAATATATCTTCCATATGTCGTGGGCATGGCTCAATAACCTCCACATAGATCTTAAACATGATTTAGTTTCACTTGCAATGGTCGATAGTGAGGGCTTCCAAGCGAGACCATCCAGAAAACATGAAAAGGAAACCTTAATATGTCGTATTTTCACAATTATCATCAATCCTTAATATTTATTAAATTTAATAATAATGTGTAATTTAGACTCATACCTTTAAGTTGTGATATTACATACCATTGGTTTTGTAATGTGTTTTTAATAAGATTTAGTCCTTAACATTTATTAAATTTATTATTCATTAATCAAACCTGCACGTCCGTCTTGGGAATTGAATGTCCTTTACATAAATAATAATCATAGCGGATTCCCTAATCATCGCGGATTCATTAATCAAAACCTCCCATCAACAGCGAGCAATTTTATCCACAAATGAGAGTAGTCCCCGAGCAATTTTATCGGCAAATGAAAGTACTGTGCCACTATGGGCACCTTGAAAGTTACTATATATATAAATATATATAATATTATAGTAACTTGCATGAAAGTTATTATATATAAATAATTCATGTGCATAGATTGGTTCTTTAACTATCAAAAGAAAATTGGTTTATTTTGTGTCTTTATGAGAGTTCTTAAAATTTCACTACGTGATGTAATGTAGAGGTGAATGATAATTATATTCTTACAAAACAAAATAAGGTAAGGTATGCACATCTATGTGACGACCACAATAACATTTTAAATGTGATGTCGAGACCTTGATTTATAAGTGAAGTAGAAGCCAACAGAACGAGTGATATGTGGATTTTCAGATAAACACTTTCTTGAGTGATATGTGAATTTTCAGATAAACTGTCAAAGGATCTTTACAAGTAAAGAGACTTAAAACATTAAGTCATGAATATAGTTGTTTTGCTTTATATTATTACTTTGGATCGTATTCTGATCTTATTCTTGTTGGATAGTTTTCTTATTTTTTAACGGTTTTATTGTGCTTGCTTATGGAGGTTGTGATTCTTACGACATCATTTCAAAAGTTTGTAGTATGTTGGATATAATGTATCTGAATACTTTAATATTATTTTAGGGTTAGAGTTTATGTAAGGCGTAGGGTTTTATAAGTAAATTAAATAGTTGATAACATTTTACTGTTTTGAATAGCCTATCCAATGTAAAATGTATAATTAGATTTGACTTAAATTGCTTCACAAGTTAGTTATGTGGCTGTGCTAGTTAGAAAAGTTCATCAGGTCCATCATCTGTTAAACAATGATTTAAGTTGTTGCACATCAATGAAACAACGATTGTCTTTGATTTAAATTAAAAGATTGATTTAAGATATCAAATTAAAAGATTTATTTAAAATATTTGTGTTTTACAGAAATAAACATAAATCTCCAATGATCATGATTTTATTAGGTCTTCCTAGAATGTTGAAGTCAAAATAGAGAAATGCCTTCGAAGCTAAGAGAGACTGACGAAAATAAAGGTAAAGGAATGCATTTAGTCAGGGTTTCGGGGAGAGAGAGCGCGCTGGATTTTTTTTTATTTTTTTACTAATGTAAATAAGCAAGATTAGGGTAAGGGTTAGGGTTTCCAGATTATTTTAGAGCATTAATATGCAATGATTTTATAGCTACATCGTTGGATTTTCCATAGTTCTTAAAACTGCTTACATCTGGACTTGGGGGTGCGGTCATTAGTGGACTCCAACTCAGTGATAAATCTTTAAACCTGGACTTGGCTCGGAGGTCATGAGTGGATTCCAACTCAGTGATGACTATTATTTCTGGTACAACTACATCAATTTGGCCAATCGTGAGAAGTTATTTTTATTGTCAGCCTCTCCTCAATGTGCAAAGATATGCCACATAAAGTCGCTGCCTACAGCCTAATCGAATTCATATATGATGTTAAGCCTTACTGGCCTTTATAAACTTCTGCTGTGTATATATAAAAATAGGCAAGCTGCGTATATATAAAAAGACCAAGGTTCATTCCTTAAAACAAAGGAGATAGATATATAAAAGAAAAACTCCTCCTTTAATGGTCCGTTCCTTGCTTCAATGTATTTCTTTACTGGTTTCTTCAATGTACTCCTTTAATTCCAATCCGAGTTCTTATTAAAGAAAAGAAATGGCTATTGTTTCTTGCATAGTAAAAAATTCGAGGAGAACTCCAAGAGTAGTAAATAACATGGGCATTAATAACTCCAGGAATAATAAATATCTTGGACATTAATAACCGGATGACATTTTGGATGCGTATCAAATCATGTCCACACAAAGTATATTTGTGATTAAAAATTCATTAATTCTAACACTTTTCAATAGATTTAGGCCTATTTCCCTAAATATTGGGTTGATAATGTAGTAATTAAATTGAATCTAGTTTAGATGATTGTGAAGAATGGTTGTGGAGGTTAATTTTACAGGATGTTAACACTTAAGAAATAGAGAAAATGAGAATTAAAATGGTTTGAAACTGTTGGAGCCAACCTCAACTAATCACCGTAACTAATTTCTATTATTTCTAAGTCTCCTCTTTAATGGAGAAAGCATTGACATCCACACAGAACATCTCCCTAAACATTTTCACTAGTATTACAATATATTAAAGCAATGTCATTAGGCTATATCTTTTCTGGAACAAAATGGAATGAGTATATGCTTTGTCCTTGAATGATAAACTGGATTATTTTCCAACTTGATTGAGCTCTGGTTATCACATTTGATTATCATAGATTTCCTTTGTTCTTCTCCAACATCTTGAAGTAGTCTTCTTAACCAAACAACTTCATAAGTTGCACACAATGATTTTTTGGCCAGCCCTAGCAATTGACTAAATTACCTAAAGATTAAAATCTCATAGGATGTAAAAATCTCAGTGAGTGTTGATGGGGCTGGCTAGTCACGGATGACTTGGATCTTGGCTGGATCCACATGTACGCCATGCTGATCAATGATGTAGCCCAGGTAATGGACCCTGTCCATGCCGAAGAAGAATTTTTCCAAGTTGGCGTATAGCTTGTGATGTTGCAGGGTGTTCAAAACCTGTTGAATATGCTGCAAGTGTTCGGACCAAGTCTTGTTGTAAATTAGAATGTAATCCAGATACACCGCTACAAAAGTATTGGTGAATGGTCAGGATATCGTCCATCATCCTCATAAAATTGGTTGGAGCATTTGTCAAACCAAAGGGCATGACCAACCATTCAAAAAGGCCTTCCTTTGACTTGAAGGCAGTCTTCCATACATCTGTCTGTTCTATCGAGACCTGGTGGTAGCCAAACTTCATATCAATCGTACTAAAGTATTTAGCCCCCGTAAGTTGATCAAGGAGGTCGTCGATTCGGGGAATCGAGTACTGGTTTTTTACTGTGATTTTATTCAGAGCCCAATAATCAATACTGAGTCACCGATTTCCATCTTTCTTTTGTACCAGCACGATTGGGCTCCCACAAGGTGATGAGTTGGGATGGATGTGCCCCTTGTGGAGCAGTTCTTGGATCTGTCGCTTGATCTCCTCATTCTCTAATAAAGAGCAGCGATAGACTGGCCCATTGGGCAGCGGTGTGTCGGGGGTCAAATCGATGGGGTACTTGACCTGACAATGCAAAGGTACCCCTATAGGTGAGGAGAAGATATCTGAGTATTCTTCCACAACCTTATCTACTTGCTTCTGCTGTGTGGAGAGGTCGGCCACAGAGACCCTGGATGTGGCTGTGATCTTTCGCTTATTCTCAGAGTGAATCATGAAGAAGAAAAACTTCCTCATCTGAGAGATGACCTTCCTGCATTGCTTAACAGAGATCAAGGAAATAACACTAGGTGGGACAACCTCAGGTATTCTGTACAATTTCCTGTTCAAAGTAATAATAACACTACGAGGCCTAGACTCATATACAACATGATGTTTCCATAAATATGGTTGGCCCAAAAGAACATCAAAAAATTCGAGAGGAGAAACATCACACAATACCTCGTCTTTGAAGGGCTTGATGTCGTACGACAGTCGACATTGTTGGATGATGCGAAGATCATTTCCTTGGAGATGCCATCCAATGGTGTAGGGTTGTGGGTGCGGTGTTGTTGGCAGGGCCAACCACTTCATGACCTCTACTGAGATGAGGTTCTCCTGGCTACCCCTATCAACGATGAAGTGCAGCGGGGTGCCTTTTACCCACATCTGTGAATGGAAGAGGCACTCTCCTTCTTCTGGCTCGTCTCGTTCACCAGGTTGGAGCTTGGTGGTAGCAATGTTGGCACTGGGTTCCGCGTCAATGATCTGTCTTCCCCTTTCTGGTTCTGTCTCAGAGTCAAAATCCACATCTGATTCAGAGGCTTTCACTTGGACCACCAGTGACTACTTTGAGTGGCAATCAACAATGTTATGCCAAGGGATCTTATGGAAGTCGCACCACTTCCCGATATATTTCTTTGTCTTTCTGGTGTCCTTCTTTCCTTGAAGCTCGAACTGGTTGTCCTAATATTGTCCATATTTACTCTGTCCTTTGTTCTGTGGGTTGGGGTCGCCCTTTCCTATCTTTTTTTGTGAGGGGTTTCCAGGCCCAAATTGTCACATCTTTTGTTTGAGCTTTTTCTCGATTTTGACGGCATATCGGTAGGCCACGCCCAAGGATGAGATGTCTAGAAATTCTATTTAAGTATAGATGTATCTATGTAGAGCATCGCGATACTTGAGCACCAGATGTCGCTCCAAATATTTGATACCCATCTTGGTGTGTAATGTATGGAAGATATTTGCGAAATCTGGCACTGCTTGGTCTCTTTCTTGCCGCAGTGTGGTCCATTTGGTATACAAGTCGTCATAACTTCTAACAGGGTAGTATTGTTCCTTAATAGAATCTTTGAAGGATTTCCAGGTGGCCGTGACTGAAAATAATGAGGTTTCCTCTGTTTCCTTTTGCTCACAGAAAGTTTCCCACCAATATTTGACATGGGTAATGGCTTTGAGGAGTGAAAAAGTAATATTTTCTCTATTCGAAAAGTTATGGACAGAAAAATACCCTTCTAGTAGATTCAACCACTTGTCTACAACATCTACATCTATCTGACCTTCAAATATAGGAATATCGAAGTTTATTTGTACCTTGAAGGGGGCGGCGCCTCTGTTCAAAGAAAATGCATCACCTATTAGTAGTCGCTGAAGGATTTGCGTGAAACTATCCATCATCTCATTCCTCTGTTGCATGAGGGATTCCTCAATCAACAGTTTGAAAGGATCTCTTATCCCATCATCTTTCTTTTCTCCTACCATGAGAGGTCGCTTGGGCATGCGAGAGATTTTTTCCTCAAGAGAAACAAGCTTGAGAACCAACTCTTTGTACTCTGACCTCCTTGGGGACATGCATTAAGACGACAAGGAGCAGACCGCTCTGATACCACTGATCCAAATTTTATGAGCAGAACGAAATGAATATAGATTATTAACAGGGGATTAACACAAAATAACAAAGATACAGTAAAACTGGTTTTCTATTCAATAACGAAATAAGCTGAAACTATAAAATGCAGTGAAAAACAAGCTTGCTGGAATGGTGGGGGCTTATCTCTAAGAAGAGATGTGACGGCTACGTGCATTCGCAAGAAGAAGATTACAATGAGGCTCTGAAGGCCTTTTTACAATAAACAAGAATGTCAAAACCCTAGACATCTAAAAATCTAACCCTAGGAGATGAAGCGTCAAAAGTCATGTGGGCCCCATTTGAGTAAGTTAGGACATCAACTTCCTGAAGTCGTAACTTTTGCATACGATCTTCGTTTTAGGCGTGTGATAGCCCATTGGAAAGGTATCTTCAAGGAGATTCATTTTGGGGGCTCAATCATGCATTTGATTATAATTGAGAAGATCGATCCTGAAAAACCTTCATTTAGGCCCTCAAAATGGCCTCGGAAGTTAAAACTGCTAAAAAATAGCAAATTGTCAAAATTGTCAGAAAGTTGTTTTCAGCTAGTTGGAAAAGGTGGGTGACCACCGATATCCATATGGATCACCATATAACTTGTTGGCTTCATTGAGGCAAGTTTCTTCTAGCAGATTCACCATCCTTGCAAACTCCTTCACGCAACAAACTCGCAACAAGATACCTCAGAACAACAATAAAACGTATAGGTCAGAAAAGGATCTCCTTTTTATTTCTAATCACTTTAATGACCAATTTACACAAACCCAAATCACCAAATTACCGATATCAACGATAAAAATCACCAGCGATCAACAGTGATCATGAGAATTTGCATAAGAAGACGGGACATAAATGGTTACAGATAGTTTTGGAAGAATGATATCACTTTTATAACATCTCTATTCACAACAAGATTCGACTTCCAAATGAAATTAATCCAAGCGTAGTGTGCATACCACTCATACAACGCGCAAACCACTCATACAACGCATTTCCATGAGCGTTTGGAGGCTGCACCAATGCCAAAACTATGCCAAAACTCGCTGAGGAATGAAACATACAGTTCTTATGGTTATTCGTCTATCATTCTTGGCATAGGCGATCTGGAGTAATAGTGCCTGATTCAGAGCTCAGATGTTGAGGGGTTATGCCAAGGAATATCATTGTTCCCACACTCTTGCAATAAAAAGAAAAGATTGACAGCTTCCTTCAAGACTCTCCACTTGGGCTCCTCCACACTACTTGAGACTCAAGTTAAAGAGTGCCTCTCAGCCCAACAATTAAAGTGATTTGATCTATAGCACAACGAGTGCCTCTAGACCCTCAGGAAAATGCAATGTTCACAATGAACCACCACACAACAACGTTCAAAGAAAGTTTCTCATCTTCACAACGAACCTCATGATGGTCACGTTATCTCATGTTTTGATACCAACTTAAGAAATAGAGAGAATAAAAACCGACTTCTCAGGCGAGACAACACCTAGAGGCAGGGGAAGCAAAGCTACACTTCGTTCAATTAATCAATGAGAATTACTATATATATATATGATGATGATGATGATGATGATGACGACATATGGTTTAAAACGGTTGGAGCCAACCTCAATTAATCACCGCAACTAATCTCCATTATTTATAAGTTTAACCACCATCATCTTCATTATAAAAAAAATTATTTTATTGTTTTTATTATGATATTAAATTAAAAATATATTTATGTTTATAATTTGTTTCTTTATGATAAATAATAATAATTAATTAACTGTAAATATATTAGATTAACTGTTTTTTATATGGTTTACTAGATTTGCACCTAGAGTAACAAGGTGCTCTACATGGGCTAGGCCTTATGTTATGTTAGATAATAAAAAATAATAATAATAACAATAATAAAAATAAATGCCCCGGATGGGGTGACACGCAGCTATAGGGAGACAGGTGGATCCGCACCCGGCCCTGGCATAAATGTCGACGGTCGCCACCCACGAGCATGACTTAAAGATGGGGGACGGCCATCGCTGCAGCTTCAAGATGGAGGGACCTTTCCCTTAAGCGACAATGTACGATTTTAGTGTTTCAGTTATGGCAAAGGTTAATTGCGAGAGGATGGCCTCGGCTCCTGTTCATTTCGTTTTCAATTCGCCCGGTAAGAGCAGGTCTGCACCAACCACAACCTTGGTTATAGCTCGAATGCTCTGGTGGGATCTGGCATTCACCGCGCATTTTGCATTCTGGCATTCTTCTCTCTCGCTGCATTTCTTTCTGCATCTAACGAGACTGAGCTCGCTCATCCACGATTCATACCTGCAACTGCTCTTCTGCCTTCACCGGAATTTGCTTTGCACCTTCTCCATGGCCCGAAAGAGAGGTAAACCTCGTCGTGGCTCGGCCTGGGAGGCGCATAAGGCGCAGCGGCTTCGTAAGGAACAACTTGAACGGGCCTTGGCTCTTGCAACATCAATTCTTCGGAAGAAAGCTAGAGCAGAGAAACGGGCTCGGCTTGCCACCATTGTTGAGTCTGGAGCTGGTTGCAGCCGTGATGTCAAGAAGAAAGCGACGGAAGCGAGGCAGGAAGTCGGAACTGAGGAGGAGTTTCCCCCTGCATTGTGGAGGAAATCTCGTTTGTGGAGGACCTGATGACTATGGAGTTCACCCGAGTGGCAACCAAGAGGGAGGACTGCAAGCCCACTCCGGCACTAGTTGATTACATCCCCGGTTGTATCGTGGAGGAAATACCCTGGCTTGGTGACGATAATTGCAGTTGCCATAATGCGGGAACAAAGGTTGCAGAAGATGCTGGGGGACAACAGCTGTTAGATGCGGGTTCTGGAGCGGCGGTGGATGAGGGTGGCAGCGTGCATGGCTCAGTCATCCGGGATGAACACCTAGCTCTCATCTTCGACCTTCGGGGACACTTGGCTTATCTAGAGTATCGAGCCCTCTGCATGGGTCAGAGAATGGACATGCTCCTCGATGCATTTTCCAACGCACAACCCAAGCGAAAATGTCCACTCTGCTCACAAGCTTTTGCCATCCTGGTTGGGATCATGCGGCAGACTGGCGAGGATGACAGGTCACCAGGCACCTAGGTTTTTATGTTATCTTGGTTCTTAGTTTTTATGTTATTGTTTTTATATGAACTTAGACCAAAGACATCTGTCCTGGTTTCCTCCGGGCAGGACAGATGCCACTCCATTTTTATGTTTTATAATGCTATTGCTACTCACTCCCTATACTTGCTGGTTTCCGATAATCGACAGCATTTTGGGTGATACCAGACCTACCCTTTTGTATAACTCTGTAAAAGTTTTGTCTATCTAATATAGCAAGATCCACACTTTTTTATTTAAAAAAAAAAAAAATAATAAAAATAAATGACTTAAAATTTATTCATAAGTGAGTATGCCAATAATGATACATCTATTGAAAATGACCAGAATTAATGGTCTTTTAATTATAGATTATCTTTTAATGGTCACTATTTATTTGTTTAGTGATCACAATAAATGTAAAGATGTAATTTAAAACATTAACTTTCTTGCATGAGAAAACATATCTCTTAGTTATTAAATTGGGTAATCAAAATGAGTTAGGTGTTTTACTCCATTTAGTTTTTTTACTTTGATTGGCTTTTTTTTTTTACTTTGCTTTGGTTTTTAGGTTTTTTTTTTAGCATTTACTAAATGTCACTTCCATGGTAAGTGGGGCCTAAGTGGTGGCTTCACCTTCAACTTGTTTACCAATTGTGCAACAACCTGATAGGATATTAATGGTGAGTTCTCACATTTAAATTAATGGTTTGTTTTACTTTCCCATGGGAGCATTTTTACTTGCCCATTGGTGCGTCAATGGTGCATTTTACTTAGTGTTTTTTTTCTTAGTGCATTTTACTTACCCTCCCAAGCCATTTTACTAGCACTCCCAAGCCTTTTGTTGTTTCATGTTTATGTAAATAACTTTATTCTCTTTACATTTTTAGCCAACAATGATGTAACATACAGAGAAACTTTAATCATTTCTAGCCACAACAACTAATGTAGCATACACGAGCAACATCAATCATTTCTAGCCACAACAACTGATGTAGCATACATGAGCAACACCAATCACGCTTAGAAAGGAGGGAGCAACATCAATCATTTCTAGCCACAACCACTGATGTAGCATACATGAGCAACATCAATCACGCTTACAAAGGAGGGAGCAACATCAATAGTGCATGGAAACAAGTTAGCAAATGTTTGGTTTGGTTTTCTGATTAGATATAGTTATATGTAATGATCAAATCCTTAGCATATACAAATCTTGTGGCCGTCCTTAAAGTGTAACGATTTTATCCTTGGCATATATAAATCTTGTGGCCATCAGATTTATTAATACATATACACGTTTTACAAATAGGATTTGGGCTCTACCCTCATCTTTGGTTACAATGACCTCTCTCTCATTATATGTTATAATCATTATATCTTCTTATTCTTGTTGGATCATTTTTTCTTAAACGTTTTATTGTGCATGGTTTTGAAGGTTGTAATTCTTGCAACACCAATTTAAAATTGTTGTAGTTTGTTGGATATAATGTATGTGAAGCATTCAAGATTATGTTAGGGTTTCAGTTTATGTTAGGGTTAGGGTTTGTATAAGAAAATTAATTAGATGATTTTCACATGAGGAACAATTTAAGTCACATCTAAATTAATTAGATGATTTAGATGTGACTTAAATTGTTTCTCATGTGAAAATATTTATATATAATTGATGTTATAATCATTACATCAACTATACTTATTATATTATATATTAAAACATATTTTATATTATTTTAATTATTATATTAATAATCTATTTATATTTATGATTTTTTTTTTATAATTTATCATAATAATATTATTTTATGGATTATAGTAATTAATAACAATGATGATTAGTGAGTTTACTGAATCCACTGAAACATAATTGGTCTATATGAATTCTAACCATAAAAATGTAAGAAATTAGTTGGAATTCTTTACAATATTTTTCAATTATTATTTTTAATATAGTTGTTTGTGGTCTAAGTATGTTAGATCATATTAAATTATGATTAAGCATGTTTGGTTATATTAAATATAATATATTTTTATCATATTATTAATATATTGTTGATTATAAATGATTTTTATTTCTCATTTATTAATGTAGTTGACTATGGTTTAGCATGTTTAATAATACTTACCATTTATAAATATGGTTGATTATGATTCAACATGTTTAATAATATTTAATGATGGTTTCATCATGGATGATTATGTTTCAAGACAAGTAAGATGGTTGATTATGGTTGAGAAAGAGTGTTTATGGCTTATTAGGGTTGATCATGTTTATGCATGGTTATCAATGCTTTAATATGTTTGACTTCATTTAACTATTGTTGATTCACAATGTTTGATTAAAGAAAGTTATGATTAACCATGATTAACTATGATTAACTATGTTTAAAAAACACTCATAATTTTAGTATACATTTGGAACATCTATATTATATAGAAGCCATAAAATTAACTCTTGAAAATGATTTACCATAATTATCATAATCATTGTTATCAAAATATAATAAACTATGGTAAAACATAATTAACCATACTAAAATTGTGAGACTAAGATGTATCTAATATAGTTATATTCATCTTAGTTAATTTATGTCAATTTGCTATGTTGTATTGAAATGTTCATAAAAAAATTTCCACAATATAATGTCTTACTTATAAAGATCATGTTGAATTATAACATTAATCAATAATCATGTTACAATAATCATGTTACAACGAGAGATTTATTTTGATCAAATTTTATTAAATTATTATACTTTTGAATGAATATATTACATAATTATTATTTATTAAAAAAAGTCATATTTTTTAATTATAAAATAACATAATTATTATTTATTAGAAAAAATTGTCATATTTATATTATTTATTATGAAATTGGGTATAAAATCATTATCTATTATTATTATTAAAAATATTTTAATAATGATAATGATATTGGTATAATTAAATTATAAAAATAAAAAACATTAATTTAAAGTAAATGGAAATTAACATCAATTACACTCATACTTTAGTCTGAATGGGTCTAATGGTTAAGAACATGTGTTTCCTTCTAAGAAGTCACAAGTTCAAACCCAGAGGGTTAGGATATGTATACCTTTATAAACTTTACAAAGATATTATATAACGATAATAATTTATTCTCTGTTCGTTCTACCATCAAATCAAAATTAATATGTTTAATTTTTATCATGGAGTTAGATTTCAACTTAATTATTAGAATGTGGAATTCACAAGAATTTTAAAAACTTTGATTTAAAGTTATCTAACAACTTAATTATTAGAATGTGGAATCCACAGGAATTTTAAAAACTTTAATTTGAAGTTATCTCTCACACACACGTAAAGGCCTTAATTTCCTTGGTAGGAGTTAGCTTTTCCTACGGAAACTCCATCCTAAGTTATTTACACACCTGTAGCTTTACGCGGTCTTAATTTCCTTGATATAAAAAGTCAATTTTATCACACATGTCGCTTTATCCGGCCATAATTTCCTGGACGATAGTGTCTTCTTTGTAAATGATCCAAAATACTTCAATTTTAAGCTATTTATAACTAGTGTCCCGTTATGTGGCGTCAGTGTCCCCGGTAAGAGTTGATTCTTCCTTGATGAACTTCAATCCTCATTGCCATAATCTATCGATGACGTCATTCACTAAGAACGACTGCCCTAGAAAGCTCGTGAATTGTATGTCTGTTTATAGACAACGGTATACTTCCAACGAGACAATTCATTTTCCGTGTAGTGTCTGTAAATTCAAGAATTTGTAAGGCGTATATGTTGGACAGCTGCATAAGCGTGGAATGGATACTATTAAGGGATATGCAATTAGTTTAAATTCGTATGCTCGACATCATATATGCATAATATGTATTCAAAATTAGAAATTCCCAAAGTATAGTTTCCATTAGTTGTCAAAGCTAGTGCTCAAATCGCAATGCATGTATTTTAGGTTGGCAGGATATCTTAGCGAAAGTTAGATGTAGATGTTTGCTTACTGTTAGAATATATAATTCATACTTCTTGTATGATTGGGTTAATGACCTCTTGAGCAGGGAGTTATAGTTAGATGATCTAAGAGAATAAGTCAAGGAGGTTGTTAGATAGTTGGTTGTGAGAAAGATTATCTTCTTCCAAGTCTTCTAGTTTGGTGTGTGGTTGAGATATTTGCTCAACCTCTATTACTATTATTAGAATAAGTTAAATCTAATAAATCTCTATATAATGAACCAATGTATTGTATAATGTATTCAATAATCTAATAGAGATATATAATCATATCTATTTCATTTGTTAATTTGATATAAGAGCTTTAGGTTTAGGTGTAACTCCCTCACGGAGTACCCAACTCCGTGATCATGTGGAGAGTAGAGGAATAATCTGATTTATGAGTATAGATTTTTTGAGCGAATGTGCGTATTGATTTGTTGATTAAGGGACGGATTGCAACATCAAATCGCTGCCATTGTTTGATGAGTTGCTGCCAGGAAGTAGTGTCATTGTTATGGAGAAGACTATGTAGTTGTTGGTGAAGAAGCTGACCTGGGAGGAAGAAAAACCCGCGGCTCCTGTCACTCACAGTGAGACTATTTGTTATTTTGTGCGTGTGATCTAAGTGTGCTCGTTGTGGTATATATAACCATGAGAATTCTACACAAGTGATTTGTAGTTATTTGAATTAGCAGTTCACTGGTCTGGGGTGCATAAAGGAACTGCCATACAATTTGTGTGTAGACGCCTGCCAAAGGAGAGCCGCCGCAACCTACCACCAAGCTCGCTTGAAGGTCATTGCACCGATTTGAATATTCTTGTGAAGAGCAGAGTATTTGCTTGATGCACGCGATCTGCAACAGATATTGATTGTCATCGTGAGCTTTCTGTGTGCATGCAAGCTGTAGAGGTTCGTTATTCCCTAGAGAATTTATCTTGGCATCCACATCTAACTTTGTTAAAAGTGATGCATTTTTTCATTGCTGCGTGCATTTGTCAGCTAGAGCTGTTGTTTTTCACATTCCCTGTTATTTGTTGAGTGCTATCCATGTGAGAACCCGCGTGAAGGTGTGAGATCTCTCCTCACGGGATCTAGTCGTGAGATCTCTCTTTTGATCAGACTATATGCATATTCGTTGTCTAGTGTGTTTCTATTGGTTCACACTTTCTGCTACATTCACGACCTGTCTTCTTGTGTACTTTCTTCCTCGTTGCTGAGTGGACGAGAATCGTTTTTTATTCGCTGGTGTATTCGCTTGTGAGATAGAGCTGGAGTTGGATCTGAGTGATGTTGGAGTCTCTCTGCTATATGCGTGGAGCGCCCCTGCGTGTGTCGAGTGAGAGCTGTCTTATTCGCATTTGAGCAGCTGTGATTTGAGGAGTCACCGCAAGGAAAAATTGTTGTTGCGTGTTGTGTTCGCAATTGTTGTTGCTTGTCGGTTTGGAGCGGAGTTGGGTACTGCTCAAAATTTTGAGTTTACAGAAAAGGAGCGGTGAATAAGAGAGAAACCAAATCACATTCTATGATTTGTGTGTAGCGTTATGATTTATTTGTCCATCAGTTCATGAGATTTACCTTTCAAATGAAGGCGATACAACATATTTGTTAGATAAGAATGATATGAATCCCTAAAAGGGACTGATCTATTGTCACTGCTGATCCGTGATAGCATCAAAACATTTGGAGGTTGCCTTGCAGTCGGCATTGCAGTGAGAGGAGCTATTATGATTGTTGTTTGCATCAATGATAAGAGACAAAGAAGAGTCCAATTTTGTGTTGGGCATCTTAATTGTTGGTAGCAAGGAATCGTTGATCAATATCTTTTGCATTACATGGCATATGAGGAATACTGTTGCTGGATTTCATACATTGATATGTGAGAGACTGGTGTTGTAGCTCGAGAGGACGCAGGTGTCAGGGTTGCTAAGAGTGATCATTGCCTGTGTGAAGACGTCTGTGTGAAAGGTATCCAAGAAGTTGAGAAAGCACGTAGTGGTTTCCAGAACTATTGACAATTGTTGAAGGCATCGAAGAGTAGCTGAGACTGCACGGTGTTGAACAAAATTCGTTGAAAAAAAAATAAAAAAAATTGTATGTCCACCTCAAAAAGCATTTATAGTGGTTGTCTGGTAACCTTGATTTGAGAAAGGCGTGGAGGAACCGTCACAGAGGAGAGATCGCTGAAGTGTGTATTGTGTTGATCTCAGTACAACCAATGTTTGGGTATTGTATGCAGTGTGAATATAGTGGATAGTAAGTCACCTGATCGCTACAAGGAAACCTGATCGTTGAACTTGATGTGCGTTGAATCTGCCATCACCATGTGAAGTCGGATTTGAAATTTTCCATCTGAGCATTGATTTGTTTGAACTTGATGTGCGTTGAATCTGCCATCACCATGTGAAATCGGAGTTGAAATTTTCCATCTGAGCACTGATTTGATTGTTTGTTCATGTTGTCATTGAGAATCATTTGTTGGTGTTTATATGTGGCATTGTTGTCATAAGACCATTTATGTTTATTGCAGTGCGTGGAGGCCGGTTTGTTGTTGTGGCAAGTAGAATTGTTGTCGAAGAGAGAATTTGATGTCGTTTTTTTATAGTAGATGCATTTTGGTTGCTGATTGGAGATAGAATAGTCGCCTAGGGAGAGTCGTTGTTGTTATTATTGCTAGATTGGAGGGCGTAAGTATCTCTAGGAGCTACCAGATCCATAAATTGATATGCAAGGGAATGAAGATTAGAGCCAAGGGAAGGTATTGATCCCTGTGTGAAAGTCGTGAGCTGTGTAGTATGGGTGAAAAGTTCTAGCACTTTTTTTTGAAGGAATTTTGCAGCATTCTTGCTACGTTGTGTAGATGAGGGACACAATAGCTGATAGAATCCATCTTGGAGAAAGCACCTGGTAGGTGGAAGAAAGTCACAATTCTGTGGTTGCTGTAGAAACTGTCTGGAAGTTCTTGTTTGGAGCCGTAGGTCCGTTGGAAACCAGAGATGCCATTTTTTTGAAGGAACTTTGTTCGTCCATGTGGAAGGAGCCGCCAGAGGAGCCGTCGTGGAAGAGTTGATCCGTCAGAGGAGCTGCTAGTTCCTATGCAGAGATTGAATGACAGGCTAAAGGAATCATTGATGTATTGTTGATTGATCATTGAAGGAGATATTGTTGCTTCTTTGTGAGAGAGCTTCTGTACTATGTATTAAAGATGTTGACAGAAAATCCGGATTTGAAATTGTTGGATAGATAGGATCCATCATTGTGCAAAGAGATATGTTTCTATCATTTTTAGGGGAGCTGCTAAGTAGCTCATAGGGGCCACCATTTGAGAGATCTGTTAGAGGACCTGCTGCTTCTCATCATCTGACAATTAAATCATTGTTGTCTCCTGCAAAATTTGGATCGATCTCTAGACCCAGAGCGCCACCCAAACTCTTATCGATGTCTGTTATCGATGTGTGGGGTGAATGTTATCTAAAGCTAAACCGCGGAGATCTAGAGAAATAAACAAGCCACGGTGTTGTGGCTTGCTGTAAGTGATATCCTAGAAGGAGAATGTTCATGTGGAGCCAAGTGTTGGTTTGTTGAGGTCGTTGTTGTGGAAACAGTGACACGTATAAAATGTGTGTTTACAGTAGCCAAAGACAAAGATATCGCTTCCAGCTAGAAGCGAGAGACAAATCACGAAGGAAGAGGAAGCCCGAGGAGAGGGCGAGGTTGAAAGGCATGTGACAAATCGTTGCCCATGATATTGCAGAGGACTCATTTTTTGAGTTTTGGAGAGGAGCTGCAATTGCTGAGTAAAGGAGCCGTAAAGCGAGAGGCTATTATTATTGGAGTTTGTTGTTGTTTGCGCCATTACATGGAGGTGTTATAGAAAAATGAAGTGAGGTGTACGTGCTCATTCCATCGAACTCACACATCCTCCAAATTAAGTCACAAAAGTGAGAGTGAGTTGTGCTTATATTTCTTGTTTGAAGGTGTGATGATAGTTATTCAAGTTGTGTGAAGTGGTTGTGTCTTGGTCAAGAATGATGATGAGATGTAAATGGACATATGTAATGGACTTGTAATATTGGGCATATGATTGGTGAGAATATTGTTGATATTTTATGTACCTGATTTAATTGTTGTAGGGGGTACATGATCGGTTGTACCCGACACCTGAGGTTATGGTCCAAGTTGTAATGCTTAGCCATAGGCAAGCTAATTTCCCCATGTTTGTTGTAAGCCCTGTTAGTAAGGAATAAATAGGCATACGTGTTGTAGCGCAGAAGCGCGTGTGAGAACAGGATGTGATACTCTCTCATAGGCAGATAGGTTGTTGTATCAAGTTGTGGAGTTAACCACTGTGAGAGGTACGGGGGTCACAAGTGTACATGTGGCCTAAACTTGATAATGAATCGAAGAAGTGAGAGACTTCGATTCAAGGTGGGGATGTGAGATGGAAGAATCTGAAAGTATGAGACCAAGTTGTGAATCTCAAAGTATGAGGGACCAAGTTACGTTTAAGGGAGAGCTTAACATTGATGAACTATGTAGTTGAAAACAATTCCTAGAGAACTAGCGGTTACAATGGCACATGACCCATGACTCATGTATTCTGGTAGATGGATTGTGTTTTATATGGACATCAATAATTATATTCAGGTACAAGGTACAAGAGGAAGCAAAGAAAGTTCAAGAATGAAGCCCACAGTAAAAAAAGCAGAAATCACTATGACCAAGCACAAGCAAAAAGGACTCAATCAACAAGTATTCATTAAGGGGGTGTGTTAGAATATGTAATTCATACTTCTTGTATGAATGGGTTAATGACCTGTTGAGCAGGTAGTTATAGTTAGATGACCTAAGAGAATAGGTCAAGGAGGTTGTTAGATAGTTGGTTGTGAGAAATATTATCTCCTTCCAAGTCTCCTAGTTTGGTGTGTGGTTGAGATATTTGCTCAACCTCTATTGCTATTATTAGAATAAGTTAAATCTGATAAAGCTCTATATAATGAGCCAATGTATTGTATAATGTAT
>ML777458.1:1193303-1207459 GCA_009831015.1 Picea engelmannii | reverse complement strand
GATGTGACGGCTACTCGCATTCGCAAGAAGATGGTTACAATGAGGCTCTGAAGGCCTTTTTACAATAAATGGGAATGCCAAAAGTCCTAGACATCCAAAAACCTAACCCTAGGAGATGAAGCGCCAAAAGTCATGTGGGCCCCATTTGGGTAAGTTAGTACATCAACTTCCCGGGGTCGTAACTTTTGCATATGATCTTTGTTTAGGGCGCACGATAGCTCGTCGGAAAGATCTATCCGAGGCCTAAAACGCTTGAGATAAAATAGCATCATAGATGCTATTTTGCGAGAGAAACATACCCCAAAAAACATCGTTTAGGGCCTCAAAATGGCCCCAGAAGTTCAGGACCCAAAAAACTGCTAAAAATAGTAAATTGCCAAAATTGCCAAAAAGCCATTTTGAGCCATTTGGAAAAGGTGGGTGGCTACCGATATCCACCTGGATCATATGTAATTATGTCTATCTCATTTGTTAATTGTTACTATATCTATTAGATGCAGATGTTTGCTTTCCTTAAAGGTTAAGGAAGTCTGTTTGTATACTTTTATAAGTATACATCTAATTGGTGAACTACTTTTCCTTGTTTCAAATCGGTCAATTTTATTTTTTAAAAAATAAATGTAAGAGGTTTTACTTTCCAAAACAGTATAAAATCAACTTCTTCTACATCTTATTGTTCATAATTCATAATTGATTGAGATGGGATGATAATACATGTAGCATATTATATATATCACTACATCAAGATAAGGGCTTGTGCACATCGACTTAGCTCACGTGGTGAGGTTGGCATAGTATAGAGGTTGTTTAGGAGGGTAGAGGAGTCCAAATTTGTACACTCTGTCTCATCCCTTCACATCCTTGAGGAGATGTATGTTTCGATTTTAATTCTTGTTGGAATTGTGATGTAAACAAAACCATTGAATAATGGTGGTTAATGTAAGGTTGAAAATTCTTGAATTGTTGGTAGTTATTGGTAGTTAAAAGTTAAAGAGGACATAAATATTTGTAATTCTGAGAGGCTAATAAAGAAACATAAATATTTGTAACCAAGACAAATAAGGTAAGTTGAAAATAGATAACTTTTAGTTGTTGTAATTTTTATTTATACCTTACCCCATGAATGTTTCCTTGTCATGTTGAATGTGTTTTTGTTATCTATTCAGTGGATGTTTCCTTGGCACATTGTTAGTGTTTTTTACCACATAAAATATGTGTTATGTGTCATGTTGAATTTATTTATGTTATCTTTGTTTTTCTTTACTTTTTTGTATTTAAATTGTACAACTATGGTGAGGAGACGCTGAGAGACAACACATTCATTGGTGATAAGATTTTGAGAATGCATTGCAAGGACTATCATTAGAGAGAAGACTTTGAGAATGCATCACAAGGACTGATGTGAAGCATTGACAAAAATTCATTAAGGAAGAAGTGTTTGATTAGACTAATTGTATTTGGAATAGGAGGTTGGTAATGAAGTTAGTTGATGTTTCATAGTATCACGTGCTTTGACATACAATTGTAATTTTTTTTATGGAGTGGAATTTGTTATCACATGTAAAATAAGCATATATGCCATGTTCTTTCCATGGATACATCCTACATAAACTTTTAGGGGGATAGGTGAATATCTCAAGTCAAGTTTAAGGGGGAATGTTGGGTTAATGTTGACTTGATCATAGACTAGATAAGATAACCTTGATAAGGTAATTAATGGGTTTACCATTGGTGGTTTACAGGCCCATGGTATTTGTCCATGGTATTATATGTGATGAATCTTATTTTAAGGATTGAGAGCTCCATTGTAAAATGCCTCAAGAAACTATTTTTAATTGATTTGGATAAGGTCAATAAGTGGGTTTGGGAGAGTGTTAGGTAAATTGATGATTGTTAGAATTGTGAATGAGGAGGAAATTGACAAGTTTTCCCCTTAGAGATTTATGGAAAGTTATGTAAGACCACACTTGGAAGATTGTAATCATTGTAATCTTTATTTCTAAGCAATAAGAATATCGATTCCTTGAGACATTGTCAAGATTTTACTACATAAATCTATGTGAATGTGTTTTCATTATCTTATTTTTGACTTCCTTTGATTTTTCCACATTTAATTTGTGCCACAATTTATTTTTCGCGGCCTCATATTTCTAAAACTTCCCAAGTACTCCGATGTCCCTTCATTCAATAATACATGTTGCATGAGATTATTGTTATAATTATGAGATTAGTGTTATAATTATGAGGATTCTCAGTTGGTGTAGATCAACCATGGAATCAAACAAGTTGGTGTAGTTGTGATATTCATCTTGCACCACCATGGACATGGAATTTAATAGAGCAAATCCCATCTCAAAGAAATTTTGTTTATGTTGTCCTTGTAGCTGAAGTATGGATAGACATTGGCCATGAAGGCATCCCTAATATTTGATAGATATTTAATTATTTGGCTCATTGTTTTGTAGATTATCATTATGAATCATGGTGTGAATGTTGGTCATGATAGGAGAAAGATACAATGCATACAACATGCTAGGAGGAAAAACCTTGTTTCCGAGTGCAATGTAGGAAAACACGATCCACTCGAATATAAATTCATTAATACTATGTCATCCAAGTAGTGTCAACCATGCTCATCGACCACGCCATCGATCACCATCACCATGCCATCGACCATATCTCAACCATACAAATTGACCATTATATTGTCGCAATTGACCATGCCATTGACCACCATCACTATGCCATCTCCCATCTCTCAACCATGCCCATTGACCATGATATTGTCGTGGGTGTCCATCTCCATCACCATCACCAACACTGCTCATCACCTTCCTATGTCATATATAGTACGATGTATGTGATTTCCATTAGAAGATCGTCGTAAGGGGGACTAATGGGATTGAGGGGACACATCATATAGGTAAAGACCACGCCCTATTTTAATTCAAATATGAGCACGGTCATTCTTGGAACTTTCAACATCATTTTATTCAATTGAATTTGAATCTGAGCATTGCTTCTCCACCTATTTGGTTTCCAGGCTTACACGAGATGCAATCAAGTGAAAAAATGGGAGAATTCTCACTCGACACTCAGTTAGTAGTGAAGTTTTGCATCTAAGGTGTAGTCTAGAATATACACCAAGGAAACAAATGTCGATCGACATGTCGTCCATTTCCATTTCATGGAAGTGCTTGACAGAGGAAGGAGATGTAGGTTATGATGATTCTTTGATGACTGTAGATGTAGTTCCCTAGGTGTTTATGTCATATGGTAGGTTCATATGTCCTTTGATTGGTGCTTGGTAAAACCTTCCCTTCACAATATGTAACTTGACAAGGAACGATCATTGATATAGTCATTCCAATTTCATCATAGATGTTTAGACTAAAACGTTTTGGTGTCAAGCACAACTTTTTGGTGACCAAAATTGTCAGAAGATTAATCATTCCACCACCCAAAAGATGGCTTGTCTCAGTCGATCAAATTTTGAAGAGTTACTACCGTCCATAAATTAATTGTAACCACCTTGACTACCTTATACATTTAATGATCGAAGAGTTATCACCGCCATGCTGTTTCATTTTTTATTGATCAAATATAAAAGGGGTAATGAACCATTAATGTTCTAGAAAAGAATCTCTCTCTCTCTCTCTCTCTCTCTCTCTCTCTCTCTCTCTCTCTCTCTCTGTNCTCTCTCTATATATATATATATATATATATATATATATATATATATATATATGATTTTGTAAGGGACAAAGATAGAGAGAGAAAATCGATAGTAAAATTTTGAGAGGACAAAGATAGAGAGAGAAAATTGATAGTAAAATTTTGAGAGTGTTAACAGGGGATTTTATACTTTGTTCTTGTTTAAATCTCAGTTTGTAAACTCATGTTAAAGATTAGATTTATTACAGAGTATCTATTTTTTTGTAGCATGCATACTTTGTTTTATGTTTGAAAACTTCATTTAAATCCTTATGTTGTGTCATGTTTTGTTGTAGAATGCTATTGATTTTTTAGTACATAAGTACTGAGTTGATTTATTGTTGTAGGGAATGATTCATTGAAGTTATTTGATGTTGGAATCTGATTTTTTAGTCTGTTGTTATAATTCCCCTATTTATGCTATAACACTGTTTTGTTGTAATAGCCTTGTACTCTATGTTGAAACACCTGTTGGAAAGGTTGTTTTAGAACATAGTATCGATCTTTGTGTATGATGCAAGAGTGGTTCACTTAAGTTTTGTTGTAATAGATATTTATTGTTTGCTGAAACATGTGCTGAAACAGTTGTTGAAACACCCGGATGTAGCGTACAGGTGATGTTACACAATGGTGAAGCTCGTGTAGTAATTGATCATTTTTTTCTGAAGCTCTCCCCTGCATCCTTCATTATGGTATAAGAGATACTAATATTTCTAGTTCCTTGTTGTAACTTAATACAATGATTTGGAATCTGATTTGAAATGGATACAAACAGTAATTTGGCTCAACCACAGATTCATGTTTTGACTGAAAGGAATTATGATTCTTGTTTTATCAGAATGAAAACAATTATGCGTTCTCAAGATCTTTGGGAGTTTGTTACTGTTGGTTATCCTGAGCTTATTAACCAAGCAACAAAAATGGTTATGAAAAATGTTGAATGGATTTTGTTGAAGGAGAACAGAAAGAAAGACAACAAATCCATTGGTCTTATTCAACAAAGGCTAACTAAAAACATATTTCCCAAGGTGTCAAGTTTAGTTTCTTCAAATCAAGCTTGGAACACTCTTAAAAATAGCTGTCAAAGTGTATCCAAGGTGAAGACTGTCAAGGTTCAGAATTTGAGAAGAGATTTTGAAAATTTGAAGATGAAGGACATCGAGTTAGTTGATAGTTTCATGACTCAAGTAATGAATGTTTTGAATAAGCTAAGGAATTATGGTGAAGACCTCTCAGACAAGAAAGTAATTGAGAAAGTTCTCAGATCTTTGCCAAAGAAGTTTGAATCTGTAGTTGTACCCATAGAAGAATTTAAAGATATTAGTTGAATGCATATTGTTGAATTAATTGGTTCTCTAATTACTCATGAATCCATGATGTCTAGATAAGATAATCCATTAGAAAATTCCTTCAAATCCTAGATGCATGTTACTAGAGGTAGAGGTAGAGGAAGGTCTAGTAGCAGAGGAAGAGGAGGTTGATTTGATGGTCAAAGAGAGAACAAAAATGATTCAAAATCTGAGGAGAAAACTCAATAGAATCCTCCTATTTTAAGGGGGAGTAGCAGCAGATCCTGGCAACAAGGAAATTAGAGGTATGATAAATCTAAGGTACATTGTTATTATTTTAATAAATTTGTACATTATGCTAAGAAGTGTTGGAAGAAGCAAGCAGATGTTGGAAAGAAGTCTGCACACATGATAAACGAGTTAGAGTATGATGAGAAACCTGATTTTTTTACTTGTAATGTCACCCATGAAAGTTCAAATGATGTTTGGTTTTTGGATAGTGGATGTAGAAATCACGTGACTAAAAATAAAGACTTGTTTTCCAGTTTAGATACCAATATTCAATTTGAGGTAAATTTGGGTAATGGAAATAAGGTAAGAGTTAATGCTAAAAGTGTGATTCCATTTTATACTAAGAATGATGAAAGGAGAAAAATTGATGATGTTTATTATGTACCTGGTATGAAATGCAATATGTTAAGTGTTGGACAACTAATAGAGAAAAAGTACAGAGTGTTCTTCAAGAACAAGGTATGTACAATTTATGACAAGTATCCAAGTAAGCAGTTGATTTCCATAGTAGAGATGACAAAGAATAGAATGTTTCCACTTATTATGAGAAATGATATGACTAACTCTTTGAATCCTTATACAGGTAAAATTTTGGATGAGTCATGGTTATGGCATTCTAGATATGACCATTTACATTTTGGAGGTCTAGATTTGTTGTAGAAGAAGAAAATGGTGAAGGGGTTTCCTAGTATTCAACAACTAGCAAGCTCGTGTGAGAGTTGCATACTTTCAAATCGTCACATGGATACATTTATTTCTAGAGTGTCATACAGGGCTAAAGCTCCATTGGAACTTTTTCATACAGACTTATGTGGACTGATGCAAACACCTTCATTGACAGGTAATGTCTATTTTATGACTTTTATTGATGGTTTCAGTCAAAAAACTTCTGAAAATTTTGATATTTTAAGAGGTTTAAAGTTATGGTTGAAAAGGAGAGTGGAAAATATATTAAAGTCTTGATATTAGATAGAGGAGGTGAGTATATGCTAACTGATTTCATGGAGTTTTGTTAGTCTCATGGAATCAAGAGAAATCTTACTACTCGTTATAGTCCATAACAAAATGGAGTAGCTGAAAGGAAGAATCAAACCATTATGAATATGGCTCGAAGTATGTTGAAGGAGAAGCATATTTCGAATGAATATTGGTTCAATGTAATTATTTTTTCAGTATATATTTTGAACAAGAGTCCAACTAAGAGTGTGAAGAACCAAGTTCCCCAGGAATCTTGGAGTGGTAATAATAGTAGTGTATCCCATTTGAGGATTTTCATTTGTGTAGATTATGCACATGTATCTGAAGAGATGAGGAGAAAGTTGGATGATAGAAGTGAGAAATGTGTATTTTTCAGATATAGTGAGGATTCTAAGGCATATAGACTCTATAATCCCATCACCAAGAAGTATGTTATCAATAGAGATGTTGAGTTCAAGGAGGAAGAGGCTTGGGATGGTAGTATTGATAAAGTTGTTTGAGGGGGAGTTGAAGTATCACATGGAGATGATGATGGAGATGAGAAGGTTGTATAGGGTGGACAATTAATTCTACAGTCACATACACCTGCAACGAGAATTCTTGTAATACAATCACCAAGAGTCAGCCAATCAAAACTAAGAACGCCTAAATCATATGAGTGTGGAGAGCCATCGAGTCATGGTGGAATGAAAACATGATCAGAGGTAAGTGATGAATCAAATCCTACTTTATCTTCATTAAGAAAAACAATTAGAGGTTAGAAGACTAGAAGTTTAAGAGAATTGTATGAGCAAAATGATGAAGTAGATCAAGTTTCAAATTTTTCATTAATTGCATATGATCCTGTAAATTTTGATGATGTTGTTAAGATAGAAGTTTGGGTAGAAACCATGAATGATGAAATTGGTTCCATAGAAAGGAATAACACTTGGGAACTTGTAGATTTACCTAGAGATAAAAAATGTATTGGTGTTAAATGGATTTACAAGATCAAGTTAAATATTGAAGGTGAAGTTGAGAAGCACAGGGTAAGGCTTGTAGCTTAGGGGTTCAGTCAACAAACCGATATTGATTATAATGAAACTTTTTCACTTGTAGCCAGGCTTGATACAGTAAGAATGGTGTTAACCCACTAGTGCATCTGGTTCAAATTTCGACGGTGCGTTCGACATAATTGCCACTTTATATTGTCGGAAGAATGACAAACATTGGACCCCCTCAAACGTCGTTTCACATGATGTCGCTTTTCCGACGACGGAGTGTTCGTCTATATTACGGCGTTCAATGATGCCACGTGTCATCATGAATTCGATTGTTCAACCCCCATATAGACATTGTAAGACTGACATCTAGGTCATGGAAAGACTGACGTCTAGGTCGTGGAAAGACCGACGTCTTGGACGTGGCAAGAGAGATGTCATGAAGGTGGAAAGAGAGACGTTTTAAACATGGCAAGGGTGACGTTTCAAAGGTGGCAAGAGAGACGTCCTGAAGGTGGCAAGAGAGACGTTTCAAAGGTGGCAAGAGAGACGTTTTAAATGTGGCAAGAGCAACGTTTCAAAGGTGGCAAGAGAGACATCCTAAAGGTGTCAAGAGAAACATTTTGAAGGTGGCAAGAGAGACATTTCAAAGGTGGCAAGAGAGACATTGTGGAGGTGGCAAGACCGACGAGATCAGGTATCAGCTCCGACGTGGTTTCTATGGGAGCGACACTCTTGGATGTGGAAAGAGCGACGTCCTGGAGGTGGCAAGAGTGACGTCCTAGAGGTACCAGCTTCGACGTCATTGTTATGGGAGCGAAAGTCTTGGAGGTGGAAAGAGAGATGTCTTGGATGTGGCAAGAGCGATGTGAAGAGAGTCCAAGACGTCGCAATAGCGACGGTTTTGTAGGTATTTAAAAAAAATATACAATATCAATATCAAGACCTATGAAGCAAACAAACAACTCCAGGCAAGGAACTAGTGACAGACTAGAGGGTCTGAAGATGTTTAATTGTTGATTTCTACTTGGAGTAATTCTTCCTATAATTATGATCATACTCATTGCTAATTTGAAGAGTGTGAGCCCCTCCATTAATATGTTTGCATCCCTCTTCAAGCCATCACAAGAGATTAGCATGTCATCCATAAAGAGTAGATGGGTAATGGCCAACCCATTTGAGATAGTGATACCAGAGAAACGTCCTCCCACCTTTGCCTCAATCAAAAAATAGCTTATGCTTTCTGCTACAAGTAGAAAGAGTAGGGGAGATAGCGGGCAACCTTGCCGAATTCCCCTCTCTGCTTGAAAAAGTATGTGGCTGAACCATTGAGTAAAATGGAAAAGGAGACCGAGTTTAAGCATTCCATTATCCAGTTGACAAAATACAATCCAAAGCCCAAATGTATCAGAAGCATTCTGATGTATAACCAGTTCACCCTATCGAAGGCTTTGGATAGATCTAGTTTTATCACTGCTTCTCTTATCTTCTTTAGTTTGATGTTGTACAGACCTTCTTGTGCTACTCCGATCGCCTCATGAATTTGTCTTCCTTCAAGAAAGATGAACTATTTCCCCGAGATGTGTTTTGAGAGGATTACTTTCAATCTTCTACTGATAACCTTGGAGATAATCTTGTACAAACAATTGCAAAGGGATATAGGCCAAAAATATTCGAAGGAGGTTGGGTTGTCTATCTTAGATATCAGTTCTATGAAGGTAGCATTGATATGATTGTGTATATGACCCTTTACCCTTGATTCTTCAATTACCCGCAGAAGGTCAGGTCCCAGAACGTCAAAGCATCCCAAGTAGAATTCAATTGGCCACCCATCTGGGCCAGGGCTCTTCCCTTTTTGGAAAGTGTGTAGGACTTCTATCAGCTCGTTTTCAGTAACCAGGCTCATTAAGTGTCCAGCTGCATCCTCTTCAACAAATCTGGGGAAAATATGGGCAACTTTTATAATTTCTGCAATAGAGGACTCCTCCTGGGCTTTGTAAAGTGTCTTAAAATGATTAATTCCTAAGTCGGCTATTTCGTTGTACTTTGTTATTTCCTCCCCCCTCTGATTCCGTAGGCTCCAAATGGTGTTGGCCATCTTGCGGCCTTTTGCAAAGGCCTAAAAGTATTTTGTGTTTTCATCTCCGCAGGTTAGCCATAGGGCTCGACTCTTTAGCCTCCATTGTGCTTCTCTTTCTTCCAGGATGACCCTGTGGCGTTTTTCCAAGACATATAGGAGGTCTTTTGTTTCTTGTCTATGATAGCCCCAACCAATCCCATCTTGTAGTTCTATTAGTTTCAATTCAATATCCCGCAGATTTTGTTCATCCTTTTGTTGTTTTATTTTGGCCCACTTCTTAGTTTCTTGTTTGAGGCCTTTTAGGTTTTCAACAAAATGCAAAGTTGTTGGGGTCTGGGAGTGTTTTGGTATTTTCACCCATAAGTCCTTTACTAGTTCCAGAAAGGTTGGAGATGTTAACCATCCCTCTAAGAATTTGAAGGGGCTAGTCGGCCTTCTAGAGGAGGTCCCAAATTCGAACAATATTAGATGATGATCTGATTCTCCCCCAAAAGTTACCCATTGTCGAACTAGAGTGGCCAAAACCCCCAAGCATCCTCGAGCATCGACGACTGTGAACATCCAACCCAGGAGTAAGGATTCCAATATCTTAACCACTGCTAAGTTGTCCCCTAGAGTTTCCTACAGTAGAATGACATATGGCGAGCATTGTTCAACCAATCTTCATAAGGATGATTTTTTATTGGGGTTCGCCAACCCTTGACAGTTGAAGGAGAGGATTTTCATGAGGTAACTCCATCCTGGGGTGGCTTTGCTCTAAGCACCCATTCAATCAAAGATTTTCTACCTGAAGCCAGATCAATTCTGGCCCGATCTTTTGCGATATATAAGTGTGATTTACGACCCCTACTTTTGCCCACTGATTGTGTCTGAGGTAGTGACCCCAGTCCCCTGCCCAAGGTGATGGGAGAAACACTCTCCACGAGATCATCTTTGATCATCGATCTGCTCCTAAGGTGGTAACGGACTCTGTTATCTTCAGAAGAGGATTCAATAGAGGCCGAGGGAGTGTCGAGGGTAAAAGGGAGATTGGTAGGAAGCAATGTTTCCAGGGAGGTAGGGGAGGGGATGATAGTTGTAGAGGGAGGGGCGTTTATATCTAGTGTATAAGATAGTTCAGTGGAGGTCAAGATCCCAGTTAGCAAAGTAGATTCTAACTCCCCCAAGTTTAAGGAGGTTGTGACCAACAAAGGTGCGAAGATCGACGAGGAGGAGGAGAAGGGGCAGTGTAGGGAGGCTAGACTGGCACAGGGTAGAGACTTAGAAAAAACAAGTGGGGAGAAAGAATCCAAAGTAGTATGAGAAGCAACTAAGATTGGCATACTCATTGATTCGTGTTCTTGTCGAAGGAGATGATCCAGGGAAGGTGAGGAGAGAGGACCGACAGCCTCCCGATTCTTCTCATTGTACATATTTACTTAAAACTTGCCATCATTCTTTGTTTCCAAATATTACAAAAATTTCCATTAATTTATGATACCCATATAGCATGATATGGGATAGATTGCCCATTTTTAAAAATTAAACAAACCAAACAAGTCTTAATAGAGATTTATTAATAGGGACATGACTTGAATGGGATAAGAATTGGACAGCTGACAGAATTGAATATATGCTTGTTTTTATTCTAAAAAGTTTTCAAATTTATCAATACAATTATTGCAAGACCTATATTGATATGAAATGTGCAGAAAGGACAGTAACAAAGTAGAGAATTGCAGTAGATCAGGTGCAAGTTCGAGGCCCAGCAATGAATGACTTATGACTTGCCTGTTCACAATTTTTCGTGTACTTTACTATAATGTTATATGATATTTTAACCCAGTATTTGTGCACTGGAAAATAGGGACACTAAAGACGGAAAGAAAGATGCATGAAAGAACAAAGAAAGTAGAAGCATTCTTCCAAATTGACACCTGCCATAGCTTCAAAGATTATTGGCCAAAGCGAATAAGTTATAAGTCGTTGCTCTGTTTACAATTGTATTGGATGCCTAAAAATTGAAGAACGAACCCTAATGGGCCTTGTATCTGACAAGAATCTTCTAAGGTTCATTTGACGTAATGACGGCTTGGCCAGCTGCAACAGACATGGATGGGGTAGACTAGGACAGCTGTCCCAGTCAAGATTCGCAAAGACAAACATGGTGGAAGGAAAGTTGGGATTGAGTCAGAAAGTGGGTGTGCCAATGTGAGCAGACCATGCTGGATAAAGGTGTAGATTCACAAGCAGACCTGATAACGAATGAGGCTAAGTATGTACTCTTTGAAAGAATGTATAATGCATCCCTTTTAGTAATAAAACTATCAAGTTTTTCTATAAGAAATTCACCCAGATGGGAGTAATTTTTTTGTTTAGTGCTATTTGCAATCACATTCTGTGCTTTCAAATACATACAAAAGTCCAAYGGGAAATATGCTTAAGATTGCTATCGGCAATTACATCCTGTGTTTCAAAAAAAAWWATGAGAAAGATCAAAATAGAAGCACCCTCTCAAATTGATGAAGAACGTAGCTTAAAAGATTACGAGCAAAACATAATAGGTTAGTTTTTTTTGCTCTGTTTCAAAATTGCAACAGATACTTAAAAATTTAAAGGAAGAACCCAAATGGGTATAATTTACTTCTTTTCTGCGATTTACAGTCAAATACTGTGCATTTAAAAAACATACGAAAATCCAACTCATAACATGTCTTTAGATTACTATGTGCAAGTGCATGTTGTGTCAAAAATGACAGAAATATTCAAAATAGAAGCAGCCTCAAATTGAAGCCTGCCATTGCTCCAAAAACAAATAGATTAGCCATTTTTTGCTTTGTTTAAAATTGCAGTAAATGCTTGAAATTTTAAGGAAGAACCCAAATGGGTATAACTTTCTCTGTTACTGCTATTTACAATAACATTCTGTGCTTTGAAAAACACATACAAGAAACCAACTAGGTATATGCTTTTATCCTGCTATTTGCAATTACATCAGGTCTCTTCAAAAATCATGAAAACACTCAATTGAAATATTATGGACCAAATCTGGTATAATGTTCTGGGTTACTGCAGTAACTCTATTTACATTTTATGCTTGAACACTTGAGGAAGAACCCAAATGGGAATAATGTTCTTTTCTACCCGCTTTTACCACATCCTTTGCTATATGCTTTTATACTGTTCTTTCCAAACATATTGTGTGTTTTCAAAAAAATGAAAAACTCAACAAAAAACATTATGAACCCAAATGGGTATATTGTTCTTGGTTACTGCTGAAACTCTATTTGCATTAGATGCTTAAACACTTAAGGAAGAACCCAAAATGGGTATAATGTGTATTTGTTAATACTGTTTACAATCGCATCTTGTGCTTTCAAAAAAACAACTAGGAATAGACTTTTAGTCCGATATTTGCAATTACAGCCTGTGTTTTCAAAAGATCTCAAAAGCAATATGCATTGACCGGTCTAATTTATTTAACAAGGGAAAAAGTAAACATGAAAGGAAATCAATCAAACTGTACATCTATTCGAACATTTCTTAAAACCTCAAAAAAAAAAAAACTTTCACTAACCTATGAATGTTTGCAGAAAAGATTAATCTGTTAATTGTAGTGAATATTGCGCGAAAAATATCATCGTTTCTTCAAGAATATTGTTGTCTGAGTTGAATGGATCCAATAATGAAGCGGTGCGTGCCTTTCGGCTGAAAGCGAAGGCATACATGGGAAAGGGCGTACATGGGAAGGAGAGATCTAGAGATACAAAACAACAGGTTGGCCTTCACATCAGCTGCAATTTGAACCATTCCATGTGATTTCAGACATACTCCGATAAATCCTCATCTGCTTCCCACTTTACTTCACAGTTTTAGCTACCCCAGGGATATTCTCTTCGTTTTTGTCAGGAAGTACATCATTCAATCAATCAACAAAGTAATAATCGCGACGAGATGTCTCTCTTGGCCTTCAAAGCGGCTGCAATTTGAGCAAGCATAAATGAATTAGAGATATAGAGTAACAGGTTGTCAGAATTGGTGTTAGTGGGAATCAAATACGGCTCCCACAACTTCGAGGACGAACGATGCGAAAACTGCCCCTCCTTATTGTTATAGTTACATTGTGATCTAAGAAACAGAAGCAGCAGCATAAACGGAGGAGAGATCTTGGAGAGACCTTCCCAACATGGATCCAGCCAGAATCAGAGTTCGGCAACAGTCGAGGCTGTTAGACGAATAAGTTGAGCTCGCGATTTGCTCCACGATTAGCTCCGCGATTTTCTGGGTGATTGTTTAGTTAACTGCAAAACGTTTGCTTTCTTGTTTTCATCACCAGTTAGACTTGCTTCGTTATTTACGAAGCATTCGTTGCATGTAAATTCCTTTATATATGAATTCAATAATAAGATCTGGGCGTGGTGTTTTTTATGCAATTCGGTTCTGTGTTAAATTCGTTTTCTTGTTTCCGCGTCCTGCAATCCGTTTCCTGCTATTGCAGATTCATTCTTCATTCTTTCTCTGTCCTGCAATTCGTTTTTGTTTTGCAGATTTGTTTTCATGGTATCAGAGCAGGGTGCAGATCCAGCCTCTGTCCAGCTTGCCGAATTGCGAAACGTTTTTCAGCAAGCTCTGTAAGATCTCTTTTTTCTGTGCAATTTTTTTTAGCTGCCGGTATATAATTTTTTGCGCAGAAAATGGCCAACATGAGCAACCAGGCTCTCATGCAAGCACCTGTCTTGAACGGGTTGAATCATAGCACTTGGGTAGCCAAGATGAAAGTTTTTCTAAGCTGTCATGAATGCTTAGAGATTGTCGAAGATGGAGTTACCTTGCTGAAAGCTGAAG